>JADWOT020000006.1:3940002-4158804 GCA_036345935.2 Taenia hydatigena | reverse complement strand
GTCGCTTCAGTTGTTGATAGCTTTCTTGTAGAACACGGAGATGGGGTAGCACATGCACTTCTTTCGCACCGCTGCAACATGCCACAGGCGGTAGAGATCGGGATAGTAACCGTATAGAGTCGGGTTCGCTTTCCGCTGCCACCAATGTAGCGTCCCGAGGCTCCCTTAAGGCAAAAGAAGGCAAAGTGGCAGGATAGAATATATATATTCACCGGACAGAGGGAAAATGGCTGCTGGCATGGCCCAGAGGCCAGCCCACGCAGCTAGGGCAATATGGCCACCTCTCTGTGACCTTGACAAAAAACGGCAGTTCTAACAACCAAAGCATTACAACCATATTTTCCTAGCTGCGTAGGCTGGCCTCTGGGCCATGCCAGTGGCTTAATCCCTCTGTCCGTTAAATATATATATTCTACCCTGGCATTCTGCCTTCTTTTGCCTTCAAGGGAGCCTCGGGACGCTACATTGGTGGCAGCGGAAAGCGGATCCAACTCTATAGGGTTTTTATCCCGATCTCTACCGCCTGCGGCATGTTGCAGCGGTGCGAAAGAAGTGCATGTGCTACGGATGGGCTACGAGCGACGTTCACCTCCGGCATCTACCCCTTCTCCGTGTTCTACAAGAAAGCTATTAACAACTGAAGCGACACTAGCCATAGACCACCCGGACAGTATGGTTCCAAAGATTACCCCTAATATACTTGCTTAAGGAGATCGGCGTGCTAACGCCTCCCTACGGACATACTAATGGTCGCAGAACCACTTATTCTGAACTTTGTTTCCAAGCCAAACGAAACTCGAAGTGCAATGTACTGCCAAGAGGGATCACTGACGTTTGTGTCAAGCATTGCCTCAATCTCGTTGAATGTCGGCGACTGGCATGGTTAGCTCGTGGGTGCTTCTTGCAGCACTGAGTATGCTGTGATGGCTGAAGCGGGAGGTGTACCAAGGGGCGCGTCGGGAACAACGCTCGAAAGAGGAGAGAGGCAATGTAATACTTTGCTTGTTAGAACTATCGGTTTTGGCCCCGAGACTCCCTTGAAGGCGAAAGAAGGCAGAATGCTAGAGTAGAATATATATCTTCATCGGACAGAGGGAAATAGGCTGCTGGCATGGCCCAGAGGCCAGCTTACGTATCTAGGGCGATATGGCCACCTCTGTGACCCTGACCAAAACCGGTGGTTTAATCAAGCAAAGTGCTACAGTGAGTGCATTTAGATAGAGCATTATGCTGCCCTCCATTTAAGAGAAGCCTCGGTGCACTTTACTAGCAGAACATGGTATAAGAGAATTTATAAATTTACTTCACTACTGTAACTTATTTGATGCTTAAGAATTTATTGTTTTGCTTCACTTGTAGTGCTTTATCTGTTTGTGCTAGGTGGCCATATTGCCCTAGCTGCGTAAGCTGGCCTCCGGGCTATGCCAGCAGTATATTTCCCTCTGTCCGGTGAATATGTATATTCTACCCTGCCACTTTGCCTTCTTTTGCCCTAAGGGAGCCTCGGGACGCTACATCACTACATAGGTATTAGAGTCTGCGCAGGTTAGTCATGAACGCTGATATGATTTTAGGACAAGTCTAGTAGAAGCGGTTCTTCACAATGAATCTCCTTACTATTTTAGCTTCCATGGCCTTCCGTAGTCACAATTTTGAGAAGCGTGTTAACAAACGTGCATTCACATTGTGTCATCAATACGGACTAAAATAGGTAATAGTACAAAGTGCAAATCACTGCGGCCATGAACTGAAGGACTTACAATTTTGCCTTCTACTGGACAAGATATCATGCGCATTTAGAAACTCACAACACTTAAATTTGGAAGAGATGATTCATCAGCACTCTTATTGTTTCAAGATTTCTTTCTTATGTGAGGCAAATTGTTAAAAACCGTAACTTAGATTGGGCTATGTCGAAGGAAATTCATGGTGCTTACTATCCGTTTTTCAGAAGGCTATTTTATCACCTTGATCATATGGCATTTTGAGATTCTCAATGCGTACTTATACGAAGTTTGGCATATATATCCGCTACGGAATGAGAGTACGAGTGAGCCAACACCTACTGAAGTTGATAAGCGCGACATTTAGGTCAGTGTGCGAATTTCTTTAGGATGGGTGTTGCGGTTTCATTTGCTAAACGCGCTGTCAGAAATTGGAATGCAACAAATCGGGCAATAAGATACATAGATAAGGCCGAAACAAAGAGAAAAGAGGTCTCATACAGCTCGAGAGTTGAGAAAGCCTCAAGTCAATATGAAAGAGCTCTATTTGAAAAGGACGCTAGATTGGAAGAACGAGTCACATCATTTGACATAGCTAGTGAGGGGATCAGAAAGTCAATTTTGCCTGAAGGGTTTGATTACGTGCCAAAATCTGATAGGAAATTGCCTCAGGTATATCCCAAATACCTTTTTGTTTACGTTATCCCAAGAGATTCGAGTTAGGTAATCCGCTACCCCCTCCACACATGGATTTTGGGTTCGCTGTCCCTGAGTTCATTCCGAAAGGAAAAATTACAATGAGGCAGGCCATAAACATGGTAAAGTCCTATCAACTCAAGGAGAAGACTGTGCCGCAGCTTGCTGATGAATATGCCCTTGACGTGTCCATGGTTTGTTTTTTTCCCGTGCTTAAGCTTGTAGGTTGCCTCTGTATGTAAATATTTTTCATTGTTTGAACGTGACCCCTTCGATGCCTGGGTACCGCCAACAGAGTCAAAGGACAGGAAGACCCTGCTAGATACTCCTATATACCAAGAAGACGAGCGATTACCAGATGAAGGGGTTTCTCGATACCTCCGGTTGCACGAACTCCGACCCCCCTCGAAGCAATGACTTTTTTGCTTGTACATACGTTGAGAATAAATAGTTTGCTTAATTGCGTTTTCCGGTGTTTATTTTGTTTCCTCTTTTACAAAGCTGCGTGTTTGCTTTTCAGAAAATCGGCGCTGATTTACGCAATGCGGCGGTTTTTTATTTGGAGGCCACTGACATTACTTAGTAGATTGGTCATCCGAGGTAGCCACATATTAAATCAGGAAGGTGAAGCACAAGACGCATTGTCCAATGCCCTGCAACGTTATATGCATAAAAGCAACGATTTCTTACACAGTGAGTACAACCGGCTCTCAAAGATTGTATCTTCTGGTCGAGCAAGTGAACTTAAGTGAGTAAATCTTTGTATTTATTTCATTAGTTTGCCTCGCCATAGTTAAGGCAGTGGATCATCGTATAATTAATTTATTCAACAGAGAAAACTTGGACAAGTGGTCCAAAATCAAAGTATTGCTGGGTCTAAGTCAACGCTTGCAGGCTCTGGTTGCTTTGGATGTCGATTCAACAAAGCTGTTGCAAGGTTGGTAAGTCTCAGTAAGAAATCAACTGCCACAGCCCTGATGTTCTGTTGTTTCAGTGACACTAAGCGTTGTTAATATTCTTGGCCAGTACAACTGCTAGTAGGCCCTTCTAGTTCCTTCAAGCGTCGATTGTTTAATTTTCCATTTGTGCTTCCCCTTTTTCTAAGTAAATCAAACATTGCGACTTCACTTGCTAGCAGAACTGGATGATGGATCTGACACCGTCTTGCGAGAACTGGCGGCTCAAGAATTCGCTTCTCGCCGAGAAGAGATAAGGTCACTGGAGAATCAGGTATCAGCTAATTCCGCCCTTCTCTTCACGATAGCCTTGAAAAACTGACAATTTGTCTGTCAATTTAGATTATGGAGCTGCTGCTGCCACCTGACCCTACAGCACAATACAGCGCAGCGCGTCTGCAATTGATAGCGGGAGCTGGAGGTCTAGAGGCAGCGATGTTCACTCGTGACCTCTTCACTATGTACGCAGCGTATGCGCGCCACCGCGGCTGGCGTCTTGCGTCTGATGACGACTGCGGAGCGACGGAGACTGCTGTTGGCGCAGACGGTCCGATTCACCACTTGGAGGTTCGTGTGGATTCGTCTGACCCAACAGATCCCGTGTACCCTTGTCTTCGATGGGAGGCTGGTGTACACCGAGTTCAGCGTGTACCACTCACTAGCAAACTAAACAAGATACACACCAGCACTGTCGCTGTCACCGTTCTTCCGGTTATTGATGAGGTAGGTGACTTATTTTATTTCAGTAGCAATGTCGACTCCGAGTCCATCGATAGACGTGCAGACTGTCGGTCATGCGGTGGCCTAGTAATCCCTATGCATGTTTCTGTACGTAATAAATATGGCCGATTGCTGACTAAGTTGCTTTGCTTAAATTCACCCATGCGTCCATTATTGGCTGTTGTTTGTCTTCATGGGAATGCATGAGTTTGATTTATCATTCAATTTCGTACGCTTTCGAACACGACTCCCGTATTGCTTTTTAGCTGGATAGTGAGGATAGGTGTCTAATTTTATGGATACAGATGGTGGGCATAAAAATTAGCATGAATTTTGTGGTCGCAGAGGCGACTCCCAGTTTGGTCCTCAAAGGTATGCATCTACGGGAAACTGGCATTTGATCGCAGTGATGAAGAAACGAATGTAATGGTGAGGATATGAATTACGCATTCGTTTGTGCTAAAATGGCACAATTAGTTGTTATTGATAATGAATAAGTTGAATACAGTTTCGATGGTAAAGGGGTTTCTTGCTGTGCATTAACCGGTGGAACAGCCAACTTGAATGACGTAGAAATGTGAGAGGGGTTTATGCATGCAGCAGGAACGACGACTAGCGATAAAGTGGTTGTGACATTTATCCGCAAATCATGCCTAAGGTAAATGAATAACTTTCCTCCATGTACTTGATAGTTGTGAGGGGGGGATATTCCAGTGCCACAAATTTGGCTCCGTTAGCAAGTTTTCAGTAAGGCAATAGAATCCTCTCTAAATCATTTGTTTTGGAGTTGTGCCGGGTGCGATGGATGAATATCGTAAGGATAGCGTGCCAGCGATTTGTGTGACTAAATATAATGAGAAGGAATATCGTTCCGTTACAGTGTACATAAGCAAGTAGCGGGTATTGGTGCCGGTAGATTTCGGTTTCTTAGCCCAACTGATTGCAATAAGGCAATCGATGCCTTTTTCGCATTTCGTCCCATTCCATTGTGCAGGTAGAGGTGGAGTTGAATCCGGAGGATCTGGAGTGGGAAGTGTTCCGTGCCTCCGGTGCTGGAGGCCAACACGTGAACAAGACGGAAAGCGCAGTACGTGTGCGTCATCGGCCCACGGGGCACGTTGCTGCTTGTCAAGCTGACCGCTCCCAGCACGCCAACCGGGAGACAGCGCTCAAGACACTTAGAGCCAAGTCAGTCTTTGTTTCTCTCGCCCTTTAGTAGCCCCATTTCTTACTGTTTGGTGTGCATTGTTCTGGTGCAAGCTTTGCGGTGTCAACTTGTGCTAGCAGCAGAGTCCTTTGTAGCTGTGGGAGAGAGGATGGAGGCATACTTTTCCCGTCTTTTCCGTCTTGTTCAGGGTCACCTCAGCCCCTTCTGTTGCTCTTATTTCTTGCAAGACGTCTCCTAGTTATTTAATGCTTGTCTACTAGGATAACCTCATCTGTGTCAGCAGCAAAAATATTTGCAATGCGTTATTTCCAAGGCTTTTAAAAATGCGCTAACAGTTTTTGATTTTACACAAGTGAATGCAGACAGCATTATCTTCTTGCAAAATTGAGCGTGTCAGTCAATCTCATCCATGACCCTTCTTTCTTCCAAGCGGTCCTTCGGGACGTTGGCGCCTATTTAGTAGGAATCTACAGTCTTACGGAAGATGTCTAGCCGAAGTGGTTAACTAGGTTTTGGATTACTTGGCTGGAAATTTTCCAAAGTCTTTGATCCTTCAAATGCTTATTCTGATAATATTACCCAAAACAGTGGAGTCTAAGTTTTAGTTCAACTAACATTAATTTTTGAGACCTAGTTCTGGTTATATATCAGTGCAAAAAATTAAACACAGATTTCATGAGATCAAAAACCACTTTATTACATCCATACTTTCAGTTTCAGCCACAGTTCTACACGAGGCCTTACCCACCCTCTGATTCTGTGAATGTGTTTAAACAATTTATTCTGTCGTGTTCAGTTTGGATGCGGGAATTTCGCATAGAATTCCCACATTCCCACGAGTCGACGCACAAAATGTGTATGCCGGTGAATTATGCGGTAAATGAATTTCTAATTTGACAGTGCCGAGTTTCGTTGGAGAAAGCGGAGAGCTGGCCGTCTGTTCCGACTGTGAACAGACATGCACATTGAATAGCCTCTAGACATATCACGTTTTCGCAAGCTTATGCTGCCTTTCTCTAAATTGATTACTAGACCATGTCTGGCGTAGAAATAACGAGCCTTTATCACTCCTCCATTTTCACTAGCTAGGATTGCAAAGGAGGTGGCTAGGCGTCAAGTGGAGACTGAGCTGGCCGAACGACGTTCGCAGATAGGCTCACTGGCCCGATCGGATCGTATTCGCACTTACAACTACCAACAGGATCGCATCACCGACCATCGCCTCGGACGCTCCTGGAGTGCATTGGCCACTGTCATGCGTCAGGGCCTTCCTGTGCTGGACGAAGTTGCACTCGCCCTTGACGGAGCCTATAAACTAAATGCGCTTGCTTCCCTTGATAAGCCGTATTTTTTATGCTGATTTACTGTTACTCGATTCATTAGTGCATCATTTTCTTGGATTAGCGCTCTGTGCTACACAGCACATATGGCATAGACCAGTCAGAATCGCGCTGCAAGGCGTTGGTTCTGAAATTGACCAATGGCTTAGCTGTGGTGGGGTATAAATAGACCGGTCTTGATGTCAGTTACCACCGTCACAGATCATGGCCTCAACACTTACACCTGAGATGGACAAAGTGCGCAAGGCGTCGCTATCGGTGTTGAAGAACGCCTACTGTGCTTACAGTGGGTTTCCTGTGGGCGCAGCGTTGGTGGACCCCGAGGGCCGAATTTTTACAGGCGTGAATGTGGAAAATGCCGCCTTTCCCTGTGGTTGGTGTGCTGAGATCAGCGCTTTTGGGTCGGCTATCACAGCTGGGGTGAAAGACTTCGTCGCGATGGCAGTTGCAGTGGATAGGGATGAGTTTGCCTCGCCCTGTGGTCGGTGTAGGCAGGTTATCTCTGAGTTCTGCTATGGGAAGAATATGCCCGTACTATTAGTGAACAGGAAGGGCGAGTATCACCTTACGAAAATTGAGGAATTGTACACATTGGCTTTCCTGTCGAAGAACCTGGACGCGAAGTAAATCGGTTTATTCTGTTAATTAGAAAACATTTTCAATAAATGCTTTAGAGTGCTTGTTTTGCCCGCTTCATTTCATTGCTTCTGGTTCTAATTACCCCCATCAAGGGAGGAGTGAAGTTGTGATTCACTTGAAAGATTAGCCTGCATTGGGTTATTGTCTGTGAGTTGACAATCCTATTATAAATCTCCAGCGGATGGTTCGATTAATCACAGCGTTGTTCTACCATGTTGTTCTAATTTGTTTTTCTGGATCTGTACTTTAAGCGGTGTGGCTGGATTTTTTCGGCTTCCCTGTCGGAACAGGCGAATGCGGACAGGTGATTTGTACACAAGGCAATTCACGACCGCAATGCCTAGGTCCGGCGTGCCGCTACACTAATTCCCCCGGTCCAGTTGTTGCAATGGGAGGGGGCGATGAAATTGAAACGGTTTTGCCTTCACAACCCATAATGGACGGCCACCAGAGTGGGTAGGTGCCTTGGTAAAGTGCCAACTTTTGATTTGGTTAAAACTAGTCTAGAATTGAAGATGGGATTGGTGAAGACGAACCCGCGTCCAAGTTCAGCTTGGTTAACTTGCTTTTTGGTTTATTTCAAAGGAAGCAGTCTTGTTTGAATGGTGCTGTCACCTGTCACGCGGAGTCGGCTGTAACGATTTTTGCCTTCCACGTAGATGCCTCAGTAGAGTTTTTACTACCTTAAATGTTTGCTTGATTCTCGGTTTTTAGTGCTGGGCCACTTAGGCCTCTGCCATTGTACTTCCGCTGGGCAGCTCGGCTTCTTCTCAGCATGCATTCTTTCGCTTTCAGGAGAGTCTCAGAGAGTTAGAGGAATATTTTGAGATAGTTTAATTAACCAGTCGCTTATTAATCTCTCCATATACGGCTTCAAAAAACGAGTTCAAAGCAAATCTCAATTCTGTTATACAGTGGTGATGGTGTTTTTCAATCGGTTCATGGAACACTAAGGCTGTTGTACAAGATGGATTAATCATATTGAACGCCAGACAGATTGCTTGCCAGTTCCGGTACATTTATAGCAGAAGTTTGCTCTCACATGGCTTCGAGGTGTCCAATGGAACCTATATTAATAAACACAATGCGAAGCGTAAAAAAGGCCCTAACCAAGCACAGGAGGCGGGGGGTGGGTGGTGGTTGACGTTTTGGTCCACGTCTTCAACTCTTATGTCGACCTTGGCCACCGGAAGTCCAAACAAACGCATGTAAGCACGACAGCGGGAAAGTGCAAGTTGTGATGTAAAAAGGTGATGAAAATGTATGAGGCTGATAACTAATCAGCCGGATAGCATAAACACTCACAGTAGCTACGACCTGTACGAGACACGATGGACTGAAGTAACGGTCCTAGACCTCGCCCTGGTTGGCTGACGCTAGTGTCGGTGACTTGGTAGATCAACAGTTGGTCCGTTCGGGTCACAGTAGGTGGACCGGTGGGGTAGGTGATTGGAAAAGAAGGTAGCTATAAGCTAACCTTTTAGCAAATTTAATTTATGTGAAACAAGTAAACTTCGCATGCTGTTTACAAATGGAGCAAGTTAGGTCAAACTAATGAGGTGAAAAATCCAATGGTACTGTAAACAGCTGTAAGTTTGTGGAAAGTTACCTGAATTGGGTAGTTTAGAGAAAATAACCTCGGCTTGTGCGTAGGGGATTTGTGTCCAAAAACTTCGACTTGGCCATTTGTAACTTTGGTGTACACTGTGCCACGTAGTTATAAACACACGCTTCCCATGCCTCAAACACGATATGCTTCATTCGTATGGGTCGAAAAGTGTCATGCCCTCATCATCCGAAGGTCGAGGCTCACTTTCAATTTTTACGCCCGTTTAACACACGGCACCTTGCTGGCTGTGCCCATCTGTTCCAGCAGACACAACATTCGGAGTACTTGTGAGTGGATTACGAAACGGAGGAATGAAAAGCATATATTTTGAGGTATGAACCCCTAGGTCGACAATGCGTATTCTGCCCAAGTGCCGCCCTTTATCTCGTCTTCATAGAGACTTCAAGGTGCCACATCTATTATCAGCAAAGTTATCGTTCAAAATCGAAGACCAGACAAGCAGCTTTTTATCCTTACAAAGGCGGGACTGTTCAGCACCGTAAACAATAGACGACGGAACAGTTCATGCTTTTACAAGTTAAGCGCGGTGCAATGACTGGTTGTAGGATCCTGCTGCTCTATCATCAGTACGGAAATTTTCACTGTATTCTCCACTACATGCCTGCTATTTCGAGGCTCTGTGAGATGTCGTATCAACAAGGAGGATATGAAGCTTCTTGCTAGAGGTGCGTTGAGGTATTGGGAGGAGGTAGAGGTGTGGTGGTAGAATCTAATACTCCAAAGTCGTTCCAAAAAACACTTTAATTCTGACAAAGAATAGCTGAAATATTCATCGTTTTCAGTGGAATCGACGAATTTTGAGTAGTGGATGGAAGCATACATTTTGGTGGATACAACAATTTGTAATGTGAATAATAATGAGGTAACTCATGCCGCCTACAGCAAAACTCATCGTTGAAGGGATTCGCGCCTTACACTGGAAGGATGATGCTGCCTTCTATCCTCCCCACTTCGGTGATGTTCCTCCAGGTGAGGCTTAGCACTTCTTCACTTGCAAAACAAGCAAAGCAGCCAGATAGTGAAAGTGAGACAAACACTGTGGTGGTTAGACATCTAAGATTTTACCTAAACAAAGTCGTCAGTGAAAAATTGCAATTTGCGCAGTGTCTGTGTAATGCGTCAGTTGTTTGTTTAACTCTTGGGTAGGCTGCCGGGTAGGCTGACGTCCAGGGCTCCAAGTCCTACTCCGCATCGACAATGCATCGCTTGTCGGACTTTTATATTTAGCTTCTTTCATCTTCATCGATGTCTCAGAGTGTTACGTTTGTGGTAATGGAAAGCGAACACGACCTTAAGGAAAATCTGTCCTGATTTTCACTGAAGAGTGGTAAACCTTAGCGGTGACAAGCCTCAGCAGAAGAGTTAAAATGGCAACCAAGCTAGTTCCGACGTTTCGCAGGAAACCTATTAACAGCTGAAGCGACACTAGCCATTAATAATTTGGAAAAGTTCGTTACGAAGCTGGCTGCAACACCTGCATGAGGATGTCAACCTCCTCCATCTCTCAACCAGCTGAATGGGATCCAGATAGATATGGCTTTGCAGAACTGAAGCAAGAGCAAAGTGAAAAGAGGGAACAGACGCAAAATCTCATTCTCCTGGAGCTTTACTAACTTTCGTCTTTTGTTTGTTGACTCTGACTTTTGACCAGTGTTTCTACACCTCGTGGTGGCTAACACATTCCTCCGTCCCCGAATCCAGTTTTCACAGAGTTTGAAACTCCAGATTCAGAAGAATTGTCAAAAAGAACCGACTGCCTCCTCAAATGTATAAAAATTTAATGTCTTTTACGGTTGGCTGGTGGGTGTTTCCTTACATTCGACGGCTGACGCTGAAGGTTGACTAAAGGGAAGAGGAGGCTACGTAGCACAATGGTTGTTTGTTTAACTATCGGTTTTGGTAAAGGGGCACTTAGGAGCCCTGCTATTGTGCTTCCGCTGGCTCCAAGGTCATGCTCGTCGCCTTTCAGCCCTTCTGTACGTATTCTTTCGTCTCCAGAAAAGTCTCAAGTAGCTACACCTATGAATGCAAATGATACCTCGTCATGGAAATGTATAGATTTGTGAGCAGCAATTCTTAAACTGCATTTTCAATTCTCTTCACCCTTCGTGTGTGGAATCTCTGAAATAAAGGCTCAATTTGAACATTTCATCAACGTCACCCTTTGACCAGCGGTCGGCTGAAGTCTACGGCACGCAACGGCACACACACATACAGACAAGCATAAGCAGCGAAAAACAATGGCTTTATTTAAGAATGTGATTAAATTAAATCCTCCGAAATACAAAGGTTAAAGTGGAAGCGAAAGTTGACACTCGGTAAGCATGGGTTAAAGAAAGTATTGCAATCACGCAAAATCGTCCTGTTGGAGAGAATGACATCGCACCTTTTTACTCTGTTTTCTATTCACTTTAATTTTTGTTGTTTTTCTCGTGGTAGTTGGTGGCAGTGCTGGTTTTGCCCCTGCTCCTAACCGGGGATGTTCGAGTGGTGATTGCGGCGGGAGTGACCTATTAACGGATTCAAAGGGGTTCACTACCAAATTCATAAACGCCTTAATAACTCGTCGATTGTCGAAGTCTGTCACCGATACCATGTCCGCATTGGGTTCCTGGGTTAGTCGTATCCACCCCTCCTTCCAGGCTTCATAGAAACACTTCCAACTAAGTGGTATGAATTCTTGTGTTGGAGGCACAAAAATAGCGTCACTAAGTGTGGGTCGTGTAATTCGTGGCTGGGCGAGCCACGTATCTGCTACATTTCCTTCCTGCCACGCGAACATACCGTAGGTGAGTGCCTCCAGTGGATTAAGCCATTGGCCTTGCAACCCTCCGGGTCGAATTGCTGACACCCTAAACAGCTTCCGCCTTACCTTACAGACTTTAAAGTCCCTATTCGTTGTGACGAGAAGCACATTCTTTGCCACCGCCTCTTCAGCAGGAATCCACAAGGAGAGATGATCATCCCAAACAGTGATACGGGTACCATTGCCGTTTCTGCGAATGAATCCAGCATGCCAGGCCTCTTCGAATCCCATTCTTGTTCCATCAACACTTCTTACATATCCATAACCACGAACCGAATGCCACCCAAAGGATTCTCTCTCAATAAAGATCAGAGGACCACGCGGATCCAAAAGTTTTGGCAAGGGGGCCAAGCGAACATAGCCGAGAGAGAAGGCTTCCTCGAATGGTAGATTCTTCCCCCTGATTGAATCCACGTAGTGCGGATGTTGGTTGCTCATGCGCACCCATTTTCTGTGCAAAGCGATAGCCATGGGTGTAAAGACGCCGGTCTTTTGATTGGCCACTTCAATCATCTTCTGCCAGCTCGGTGTGAGGAGGCGTTTAAAGTCGTCACATAACTCGTATTCCAGTATACGCACACGAAGAAGGAAGACATGAACCACTCTTCTGGCAAAAGGAAAGGGTAGAACACTTTAAAACCTCAAAACTGCAGCATTAAAAATACTGTCTCATTCTTATACATTCAGAAGTGACATCATCAAAGAGGGCAATAATAAAAATAACAAGGGTCTACAAATAAAGAGAGTATGCGACTTACGAAATCCCAAACGATTTTTCCAACAAATATGAAAACCTCGAATCAGAAGGCTGCTGTAATTCATCTCCCATTTGAATAATTTCCTTCTCAACTTCGATACACTCCTGAGACCAATCCTCTTTTTCTTCTTTACGATAAGTCGAGATAACTTTGACTTGCTCCGTCTGGCATATCTCGTCCACCTTGAAAATGTGGGATTCTTTGGGCTTGCTTGCTTGATCCAAGCAAACAAAATCAGAAGCAGTTTGACAAGAGCGATTAAAGTGCTGCTTGAAACCGCCGATATCGTGTTTTCTTTGACACGATGGACGTAGGAGCTGCTCATTCATTAAGATAATGATACATTCGTTCAATTCATCATCACTAACCCCCGTAATGCAATCTTTAAGCCAGGCTTTAATGGAAGTATCCACTTGGATCTCGGCATCTTGATGAACCACTTTTTGTTCAACTTGACTTGAGATAAGGGGAGCATGCAAAAGTTCCACAGCCTGATCATCAATAAGATTACTTTCTTTACCAGTTCGGATCAGTGGTGGAACACCTCGGATAAGTGCTGCATAGTCACTACCCTCAAATGGCCTCACTGAGGTTTCGAAGGGAGACTTGACATAATGACAAGTCTGTACAGATGTTGGTCCACGCACTTTGGTCGCAGCTGTTTGGATAAGTGAGTGTTTAATGGACGACCACAGACTATGACTCATGGCCTTCGTTTCTCTTACTGGAAAGATCTCACGGAATTGACTATCCCCTGGTGTGCACTTTATTGTCTCTGACGTCATCGTAGCAACACATCGAAGATCAAAAACACTCGTTTGGGTAGAGTTATTTACGTGGCTGATCGGAGAGAGCAATAGAATACTTGATCTATTTGATACTGAAGTTGGAGAACTACCTGAATTGGAGACTAGACTCCATCTAGATTTGCTGCATAACTCCTCAACGTTTCGCAGGCGGTAATCTATTAGCAATGAAAGATCTTTTGACGCTTTCGCTGCTGTTTGTTGTCCAGTTGACAAGAATTGATCGGAATGTGTATCTTTTCTGTAGCGACAACAATGCGCATGTTCACTTAGATTTAAAGAGGGCTCTACGACGATATGAGTCTGTGTCGCACGAGATGAAAGAGATGCAGACGTCTGTATTAGATTCGCGTTCAAACCTGCAGTAAGCTCTTTGTCTGATGGTTGATCCAGGTGTGGTACAAATACTTCGTCTGCTTTACTCCTTACTTCCACAGCGGTCATTGTTGAGATACTTCTCATTTCAGAACCTAACGTTTGAATTGATTGATGAAGGCGGTGCAGACGAGACATCTCCTCTCCACATGGTAAGGCCTGCTCAATTACATTTGAGAACGATAGGTGGTTAGGCGTTGACTGTCGTTTAGGAGGGACTAAGACAGAATTGTCATCTTTCCGGAGCTGAGAACGTGCGTCTTCAAACACTCTTGTCAAAATTTCTACACTGATTCGAGTTTGAACCGCGCATGACGAAAATAACTTTGGCGAAACTTGAATAGTTTGACACATTGCATTAGTGAGAGTACGTTCCATTCGTGTAAAGAGTGCACCGTTTTCGAAGGAGCCCTTTGCATTTGTGCGTCTAACTGCAGCAGAAGTCATAGTTGAACTGCACCGCATAGTAAGGCCCAAGGTTTGCGTGCAGGTGCTGATGAGGGTCGGTGTTTTCGGAACATAGCACTGCAAACTGTCCTCCTTTACAATCAGACACGATTCCTCCATCAGTGGCGGTTCCACTTGAAGGGGTGTTGTGGTCTGCTGTGGCACTGTCGTCTCCTCATCACTAGCTTCCGATAGTGGAGGTCGTTTTAAGGGTTCAAATTCTTCGTTTGTTTGCACAGCATTGGTAACAGACGATTTCGAAATTTGTGTTACAATGAGAGAGCTTGACATGTGTGGCTGTGATGCCTTCGTAATGACACCCTTCGATCTAATGAACGCAGCATAGCCTAATGAGCTCCATCCACTCGTGTCTTCAAGTTGCGTCTCACCAACAGCATCACTTGTGACCTCTTTTGAGGTCATACAGGAGCTGCACCTCATAACAGGGCCCACTGTTTGGATGCACCTACTTGAGTAAGGCGGTGCGCTCGAAAGAAGACATTGCAAACTGTCCTCTTTTACAATCAGACACGATTCGTCAACTAATGGCGATTCCTCTTGACGTGGCGCCATGATCTGAGTTACCATTCCCATGTCCTCAAACGGAGCTTCCCGTAGTAGTGAATGTGATAAATAGTCCAGAGTTTGATGTGTTTGTGCAGCATTAGATACGGAGGATTTAGAAATTTGAGTAAGAATAAGAGAGCTTGACATGAGTGGCTGCGATGTTTTAACAACGAAACTGCTCGGTCTAATTAGTGCAGCGTAGTCGGTTGAGCTCCATCTGGTTGTGCCTCTAACTTGCGTCTCCCCATCTACAGCACATTTAACGTCTTTTGAAGTCATAGTGGAAGCACACCTCACTTCGGAACCCACTGCTTGCGTGCAGGTGCTGACTTTGGTTGGTGCATTCAAAACATAGCATTGCAAGTTATCCTCCTTTACGATGAGACACGATTCCTCTACAAAAGACGGTTCCATTTGAATGGGCGTCGTCGTCCGCTGCTCTGATATGGTCTCCACATCAGCAGCTTTCATTTGTGGAGGTTGTGACAGGGATTCAATTGTCGTGTAAGTTTGAGCAGCGCTTGTTATAGATGGTTTAAAAATTTTTGTGGCGATAAGAGAGCTTGAGATATGTAGGGGTGATGGTTTAACAAGGACACTTGTTGAACTCGTTGGAGCGTGTCTTTTTGGCTGTAATAAGGCCTCGTGCAGGTCCAAGTCCATTTGGTCATCGAAATGATCTGACACTTCACTGTCAGCCATGCATTTCACTTCCTTAGAAGTCGCCATTGCAACGCATCGCGAATTCTCTCTGGTGGAGTGACTGATGCTGCTGATTCCGTGTGATACTGATTCACTTGATACAGCAGTAGTGCCGGTATAGCATTGCTCAGTTGCATCACAAGATAGCATTTGAACTGGTGTAAACTGCAATTTTCGAATGACTTTGGTAGAATCGTCTTCTCTACGAGGATGAGAACGCGCGCCCCCAAACACTCTTGTCAAAGTTTCCACACTGATTCGAGTTTGAACTGCGCATGACACGAGTACTTTCAGCGCATCGGCTTGAATGTAATTATCTTGGATCGTCTGACACATTATATCGATGAAAGTAGGTCTAGATGGACTAATTTGTGCAGCATAGTCTAATAACCTCAATGCATTTATGCCTCTACGTTGCATCACCCCATCAGCGTTGCATCCGACAACTTTGGAGGTCATTGTGGAAGTGCATCTTACATCAGGACCCCCTGTTTGCGTACACGTGCTGACGATGGTCGGTGCTTCCGAAGCATAGCATCGCAAACTATCCTCTTTTACAATAAGACATGATTCCTCGACGGGGGACGTTTCCAATTGCAGCTTCTGCAGTGCTGGTCGTGACAAGGATTCAACTGCTTTGTAGCTTTGCACCGCGTTCGTTATAGACGATTTAGAAGCTCGCGTGGCAAAAAGAGAGTTCGAAATATGTGGAGGTGGTGGTTTAGCAAGGACACTTGTTGAACTCATTGGAACGCGTCTTTTTGGTTGTAATAAGGCCCCGCACATGTCCAAGTTTATTCGTTCGTCAAAGCGATCTGGCAAGTCATCGTCAGTCATACGCTTAACTTCCGTAGAAGTCATCATCGCAACGCATCGCAAATAACTTCCAGTGGAAAGACTTGTGTGGTAGGTTTGAGGTGAATTTGATTTTTTCTCAATAAAAAGTGGACAAGATTTGCCAGAATCATGTTTGTCCTCTAAATCTGTAAATGACACTTGAATTGGTGATGGCTGTCGTTCAAGAGGAACTTCGACGAAATGTCCAGCTATCTGAGGATGAGAATGCGTATCCTCAAACAGCCTTTTCAAAATTTCCACACTGATTCGAGTTTGAACCGCGCATGAAGAAAATAATTTTGGTGCATTAGCTTGAGTGTTATTATCTCGAATCGTGTGACACATCGTATCGGAGAGGGTAGGTCTAGGTGGAATAATTTGTGCAGCCAAGTCTAACGACTTCATTGCAAATGTGTCTCTACGTTGCAATTCCACGTCTGCGTCAAATCTGACGTCCATGGAGGTCATTGTGGAAGTGCACCTCCAATCGGAACCCATTGTCTGCGTGGAGGTGCTGAGGAGGGTCGGTGTTTTCGGAACATAGCATTGCAAACTGTCCTCCTTTACAATCAGACACGATTCCTCCATCAGTGGCGGTTCCACTTGAAGGGGAACCGATAGTGGAGGTCGTTTTAAGGGTTCAAATTCTTCGTTTGTTTGCACAGCATTGGTAACAGACGATTTCGAAATTTGTGTTACAATGAGAGAGCTTGACATGTGTGGCTGTGATGCCTTCGTAATGACATCCTTCGATCTAATAAACGCAGCATAGCCTAATGAGCTCCATCCACTCGTGTCTTCAAGTTGCGTCTCACCAACAGCATCACTTGTGACCTCTTTTGAGGTCATACAGGAGCTGCACCTCATAACAGGGAACACTGTTTGGATGCACCTACTTGAGTAAGGCGGTGCGCTCGAAAGAAGACATTGCAAACTGTCCTCTTTTACAATCAGACACGATTCGTCAACTAATGGCGATTCCTCTTGACGTGGCGCCATGATCTGAGTTACCATTCCCATGTCCTCAAACGGAGCTTCCCGTAGTAGTGAATGTGATAAATAGTCCAGAGTTTGATACGTTTGAGTAGCACCAGTCACAGTGGATTTGACAACATGTGCCAGAATAAGAGAATTTGACATAAGTGGCTGCAAGGTTGTGACAGAGTAATCAGATAAGTTGGAAATAATTGCGGCGTTGGTTTGAGATGGAATGACAGCGGAACAACTTACGTTAGCAGAGGTCATGGTAGAAGTGCAATCAAATTCAACAGGAAAAGTTTGAGTGCTACAATTGATGCCCAAAGAGGATGCAGATAAAAAAGATTGCGAGATTTCCTCCGTCAAATTCACAACCGGCTTCTCAACCACCGTTGATTTACAACACAAAAACAAAGGCCACGAAAATTGTGACAGAGTCTGGCACCCAGCACCCGCAGATATGGGTGAGACCTGGGTTTCTGAGTCAAATAACTTCACCACATCCGTCGTCCACACACCACTCTCCTTTACCATACGCCATTCTGGTGCATTGGTAGCTACTTCGCACCTGCTTTCCACCACCCTCCTTCTCTGCAGCCACTTCAAGTCTTCCTCTTCCATCTGTCCAACTGGCCACGAGGTCATGACAGCTGTGCAAATGAACTTCGTGGTGAGTGGTGTAGCGTAATCCACGGGGACAGAGCTGACCGCCTCAATGAGGCTCTGCAACGTCGACACCGACTCCAGCCTCGACTCATCCACAGCCACGGTCGACATGCCTGCCTCTTTGACCGCGCGAGGCGATGGTGTGAGGGTCGGCCAATCACCATCCCTCTCTCCCACTAATTGCAACACTTCCGTTTGCGTAGCCATGCACACCATGCTGCCTCCCATCTTCTGTGCCAACAAGTCAACCATCAAGCCTTTGCTCTTCACCGTTCTCACCTCCTCACCTGCCTCCCCATCAGTCATGGTGGATTTCGAGTGGATTGGTCTTCCAATACCGGCACAAACGATGCACAATTGGGACATCCATTCCTCCTCCGTCGACACCCCAATCGGCACCGATGACACGACTGCAGTCGAGTGCATTTCTGCCGCCACTGGTGGAGCAGTGTGAATGTGCGCGTAACTGATTGGCTCAACGACGCTCTCCTCCGCCATCAACACCGGTGTGGCCTCCACTCTCGACCAGTCTGCCAACAATGATGTAACAGTCTCTCTAGGTTGTGATGTTGCAGTTTGACACTGCGAGTGTGCAATCAGTTGTGCGACCTGTGTCTCACTGTCAACCAGCACCGCAGTCGCAGTCTGCGTAGTCTCGCTGACGACTGACTGTGTCACTGTCACGAAGTCCGCATACACATCGGCGATGTCGTCAGTGGTAGTAGGCAGTAGCGATTGTTGTACTGTGGTGACACCTGTGCTCAAACCAGCGTCAGTGTGAGGCTGTGAGGTGGTGGGATAGGCATGCTGCACCTCCATGAGGCGTGGAGAAGCTTGCACCCACTCACACTCCTCTGCCTCGCTTCGAGGTCGTAGCAATGCCGCATAGTCAGTACCTTCAAAGTTATTGGGTTTGTCGGACTCCGCCAACCACGATGAGGAGGCGTATTCCACGCGAGTGTAGGCCATGGCAGCCGTGGCGTGCATTTCAACTGACTTGAGCATGGATGCTGCATCAAAGCATGTTTGCAACGCTTTCGACTCCACCATCGCGGCTGTTGATGCATGCGACGTGGGCGCAATCGACGGTGATAGGTATGACAGTGGTGACAGAGTCTGGCATTCAGCATCCGCAGATATGGGTGAGACCTGGGTTTCTGAGTCAAATAACTTCACCACATCCGTCGTCCACACACCACTCTCCTTTACCATACGCCATTCTGGTGCATTGGTAGCTACTTCGCACCTGCTTTCCACCACCCTCCTTCTCTGCAGCCACTTCAAGTCTTCCTCTTCCATCTGTCCAACTGGCCACGAGGTCATGACAGCTGTGCAAATGAACTTCGTGGTGAGTGGTGTAGCGTAATCCACGGGGACAGAGCTGACCGCCTCAATGAGGCTCTGCAACGTCGACACCGACTCCAGCCTCGACTCATCCACAGCCACGGTCGACATGCCTGCCTCTTTGACCGCGCGAGGCGATGGTGTGAGGGTCGGCCAATCACCATCCCTCTCTCCCACTAATTGCAACACTTCCGTTTGCGTAGCCATGCACACCATGCTGCCTCCCATCTTCTGTGCCAACAAGTCAACCATCAAGCCTTTGCTCTTCACCGTTCTCACCTCCTCACCTGCCTCCCCATCAGTCATGGTGGATTTCGAGTGGATTGGTCTTCCAATACCGGCACAAACGATGCACAATTGAGACATCCATTCCTCCTCCGTCGACACTCCAATCGGCACCGATGACACGACTGCAGTCGAGTGCATTTCTGCCGCCACTGGTGGAGCAGTGTGAATGTGCGCGTAACTGATTGGCTCAACGACGCTCTCCTCCGCCATCAACACTGGTGTGGCCTCCACTCTCGACCAGTCTGCCAACAATGATGTAACAGTCTCTCTAGGTTGTGATGTTGCAGTTTGACACTGCGAGTGTGCAATCAGTTGTGCGACCTGTGTCTCACTGTCAACCAGCACCGCAGTCGCAGTCTGCGTAGTCTCGCTGACGACTGACTGTGTCACTGTCACGAAGTCCGCATACACATCAGCGATGTCGTCAGTGGTAGTAGGCAGTAGCGATTGTTGTACTGTGGTGACACCTGTGCTCAAACCAGCGTCAGTGTGAGGCTGTGAGGTGGTGGGATAGGCATGCTGCACCTCCATGAGGCGTGGAGAAGCTTGCACCCACTCACACTCCTCTGCCTCGCTTCGAGGTCGTAGCAATGCCGCATAGTCAGTACCTTCAAAGTTATTGGGTTTGTCGGACTCCGCCAACCACGATGAGGAGGCGTATTCCACGCGAGTGTAGGCCATGGCAGCCGTGGCGTGCATTTCAACTGACTTGAGCATGGATGCTGCATCAAAGCATGTTTGCAACGCTTTCGACTCCACCATCGCGGCTGTTGATGCATGCGACGTGGGCGCAATCGACGGTGATAGGTATGACAGTGGTGACAGAGTCTGGCATTCAGCATCCGCAGATATGGGTGAGACCTGGGTTTCTGAGTCAAATAACTTCACCACATCCGTCGTCCACACACCACTCTCCTTTACCATACGCCATTCTGGTGCATTGGTAGCTACTTCGCACCTGCTTTCCACCACCCTCCTTCTCTGCAGCCACTTCAAGTCTTCCTCTTCCATCTGTCCAACTGGCCACGAGGTCATGACAGCTGTGCAAATGAACTTCGTGGTGAGTGGTGTAGCGTAATCCACGGGGACAGAGCTGACCGCCTCAATGAGGCTCTGCAACGTCGACACCGACTCCAGCCTCGACTCATCCACAGCCACGGTCGACATGCCTGCCTCTTTGACCGCGCGAGGCGATGGTGTGAGGGTCGGCCAATCACCATCCCTCTCTCCCACTAATTGCAACACTTCCGTTTGCGTAGCCATGCACACCATGCTGCCTCCCATCTTCTGTGCCAACAAGTCAACCATCAAGCCTTTGCTCTTCACCGTTCTCACCTCCTCACCTGCCTCCCCATCAGTCATGGTGGATTTCGAGTGGATTGGTCTTCCAATACCGGCACAAACGATGCACAATTGGGACATCCATTCCTCCTCCGTCGACACCCCAATCGGCACCGATGACACGACTGCAGTCGAGTGCATTTCTGCCGCCACTGGTGGAGCAGTGTGAATGTGCGCGTAACTGATTGGCTCAACGACGCTCTCCTCCGCCATCAACACCGGTGTGGCCTCCACTCTCGACCAGTCTGCCAACAATGATGTAACAGTCTCTCTAGGTTGTGATGTTGCAGTTTGACACTGCGAGTGTGCAATCAGTTGTGCGACCTGTGTCTCACTGTCAACCAGCACCGCAGTCGCAGTCTGCGTAGTCTCGCTGACGACTGACTGTGTCACTGTCACGAAGTCCGCATACACATCAGCGATGTCGTCAGTGGTAGTAGGCAGTAGCGATTGTTGTACTGTGGTGACACCTGTGCTCAAACCAGCGTCAGTGTGAGGCTGTGAGGTGGTGGGATAGGCATGCTGCACCTCCATGAGGCGTGGAGAAGCTTGCACCCACTCACACTCCTCTGCCTCGCTTCGAGGTCGTAGCAATGCCGCATAGTCAGTACCTTCAAAGTTATTGGGTTTGTCGGACTCCGCCAACCACGATGAGGAGGCGTATTCCACGCGAGTGTAGGCCATGGCAGCCGTGGCGTGCATTTCAACTGACTTGAGCATGGATGCTGCATCAAAGCATGTTTGCAACGCTTTCGACTCCACCATCGCGGCTGTTGATGCATGCGACGTGGGCGCAATCGACGGTGATAGGTATGACAGTGGTGACAGAGTCTGGCATTCAGCATCCGCAGATATGGGTGAGACCTGGGTTTCTGAGTCAAATAACTTCACCACATCCGTCGTCCACACACCACTCTCCTTTACCATACGCCATTCTGGTGCATTGGTAGCTACTTCGCACCTGCTTTCCACCACCCTCCTTCTCTGCAGCCACTTCAAGTCTTCCTCTTCCATCTGTCCAACTGGCCACGAGGTCATGACAGCTGTGCAAATGAACTTCGTGGTGAGTGGTGTAGCGTAATCCACGGGGACAGAGCTGACCGCCTCAATGAGGCTCTGCAACGTCGACACCGACTCCAGCCTCGACTCATCCACAGCCACGGTCGACATGCCTGCCTCTTTGACCGCGCGAGGCGATGGTGTGAGGGTCGGCCAATCACCATCCCTCTCTCCCACTAATTGCAACACTTCCGTTTGCGTAGCCATGCACACCATGCTGCCTCCCATCTTCTGTGCCAACAAGTCAACCATCAAGCCTTTGCTCTTCACCGTTCTCACCTCCTCACCTGCCTCCCCATCAGTCATGGTGGATTTCGAGTGGATTGGTCTTCCAATACCGGCACAAACGATGCACAATTGGGACATCCATTCCTCCTCCGTCGACACCCCAATCGGCACCGATGACACGACTGCAGTCGAGTGCATTTCTGCCGCCACTGGTGGAGCAGTGTGAATGTGCGCGTAACTGATTGGCTCAACGACGCTCTCCTCCGCCATCAACACCGGTGTGGCCTCCACTCTCAACCAGTCTGCCAACAATGATGTAACAGTCTCTCTAGGTTGTGATGTTGCAGTTTGACACTGCGAGTGTGCAATCAGTTGTGCGACCTGTGTCTCACTGTCAACCAGCACCGCAGTCGCAGTCTGCGTAGTCTCGCTGACGACTGACTGTGTCACTGTCACGAAGTCCGCATACACATCGGCGATGTCGTCAGTGGTAGTAGGCAGTAGCGATTGTTGTACTGTGGTGACACCTGTGCTCAAACCAGCGTCAGTGTGAGGCTGTGAGGTGGTGGGATAGGCATGCTGCACCTCCATGAGGCGTGGAGAAGCTTGCACCCACTCACACTCCTCTGCCTCGCTTCGAGGTCGTAGCAATGCCGCATAGTCAGTACCTTCAAAGTTATTGGGTTTGTCGGACTCCGCCAACCACGATGAGGAGGCGTATTCCACGCGAGTGTAGGCCATGGCAGCCGTGGCGTGCATTTCAACTGACTTGAGCATGGATGCTGCATCAAAGCATGTTTGCAACGCTTTCGACTCCACCATCGCGGCTGTTGATGCATGCGACGTGGGCGCAATCGACGGTGATAGGTATGACAGTGGTGACAGAGTCTGGCATTCAGCATCCGCAGATATGGGTGAGACCTGGGTTTCTGAGTCAAATAACTTCACCACATCCGTCGTCCACACACCACTCTCCTTTACCATACGCCATTCTGGTGCATTGGTAGCTACTTCGCACCTGCTTTCCACCACCCTCCTTCTCTGCAGCCACTTCAAGTCTTCCTCTTCCATCTGTCCAACTGGCCACGAGGTCATGACAGCTGTGCAAATGAACTTCGTGGTGAGTGGTGTAGCGTAATCCACGGGGACAGAGCTGACCGCCTCAATGAGGCTCTGCAACGTCGACACCGACTCCAGCCTCGACTCATCCACAGCCACGGTCGACATGCCTGCCTCTTTGACCGCGCGAGGCGATGGTGTGAGGGTCGGCCAATCACCATCCCTCTCTCCCACTAATTGCAACACTTCCGTTTGCGTAGCCATGCACACCATGCTGCCTCCCATCTTCTGTGCCAACAAGTCAACCATCAAGCCTTTGCTCTTCACCGTTCTCACCTCCTCACCTGCCTCCCCATCAGTCATGGTGGATTTCGAGTGGATTGGTCTTTCAAATTTAGGCGATATAGCATGATTTTGGGACATTATGTCCGTCTGCGTTGTTCCTGTTTTTGGTAACTTTTGTGTAATTTTTTTCTCTTTTTTGATATTTTTTTCGTTCTGTACCGCTTTTACTGTTTCTATTGACGTGTTTCTTAGGTCGTTTGCTATTTGTTTTTGATTTTTAAACTTTACTTGTATGAGTTTTTCTGGAGGGCTTGCTGAAATGCCTTTTTCTTTTTTTACTGTCGGTCCTGGTATTTGGATGGTTGATAGGTAATGTATTCGGTCTGATATCTCATCTTTTGGATTCAATTCTCTCGGTTGTTTTTGTGTTGTTGTTGACATTCTAATTATCTGTTCTGTATACTTCTCTCTTTTTTCTTTCAAGCTTTGGATATTCACTATGTTTCTTATTGGACTCACGGATTTAGCATCTTCGACTCTTTCTGCATCTCTGGCACTGCTTGCTACTACGGTACAGGTGTAGTGCGATTTCCTGTTTGATGCTTCCTCATATTGATGAATTGGCATCGATGACATTACTTCAGTTGAAATAAGCTTGCTTTTTATTGGTGAGGCGCCATAGATGGAGGTACAGCTACTAGCCTTTATAAAGGTCTCTGTCGTCATGGTTGTCCCAATCGGTGGTTCGGTGTTAGGCACTAAATAGGGTTGTTTCCATGTCTGGCTTCCTGCAGCAGCCACCAATGGGGAGACTTGGATTTGTAAGTTGAAGAAATCTGCCGCGGACTTGGTTGGCATGTCTCCTTCTTTGATCGCACAGTGCCCTGACTTTGAGACTCTTGTCTGGGTTGCAGTTTTTCTCTGTTCGACTTTTGGCCATTCTTTGGGGGAGGATTCTTCAGCGTTCTGCATTCTAGCCATGACGCTTTTGTTTTTTAAAAGTGTCTTACTCTTTCCCTTTTTAACTGCGTTCGATTGCTTCTTTGTTAACCTTCTTCTTCTCTCCTTTATCGTAATGATTTGTGCCCTTCGTTTTTCGGATAAACGGATTGCCTCACTTTTATATTTCCCGTAGAGAATCATTTCACCTTTAAAAGATCTCCTTGTTTTAATCAGTTTTACTCTTTTATCAACAGCTTTTGTGCTCCTGGACATAAACACCTTCTTTTGATCTTCGAAGGGTACGTGATGTTTTTTTATTAACAGTCCTGGTTGTTTGTAAGCTTTGTTAATGCAACTCTCATCCAACCGTCTTTCAGTCCAGTCTTTTTGACATAGATGTCCTGAAATGCTTATCGATGTCATCGTGGCAGCGTCGATCATTTCAAAATACGTATCAGCATAATATCGGTTTCGACATTTACTACAAACTCTGTAAAAAGGCGCCGCACCATCACGCGCTTTACCTTCTCCCGCTTCCCCAACAATTTCCCAGGCCTCAAATGTGCTCTCACTAACAATATTCTGAATTTCAATTGCCATTCTTTGTATTCGATGCCAGGGTTCTTCAAATTCCCCATATGAGCTTTTAAAACTATGCGTTTCCTCTAAACGCATAACCACTTGACTTCTACTCTTGTCATATAGATCGGAGGCAATATTTGACAAACCGTGGTCCAGCCTCTCCTGCAATCTTTGCACCGCCGACAGAGCTGAAAGCTCATCACGCACCCTCTCCAACTCCGCAGCTAAGTGTTCTACCTCGGAAGCGAATTGTTCAAATTTTCGCCTACATACAGAAATGTCAGGATCAGAATATCCATCCACTCACATGATTGGCTCCATCACCGAGGCATCAATGAATTTTCCTTGGCGAAAACGAGATTTCGCTGAGCTGTAGCATCGCATTTGCTCCTAAAAGACCATTCAATAAAGATTAGCTTAAGTGCCATGCATTGGTGTATGCTTAGAATCGCATGATTAGAGTTGTGTATTAGTTTAATGACAATTTCCAGGTGTCCTGATTAACATTTTTTAATGCTCTAAGTTATGATTGGTGAATTGATCGAAGTTTATCACTCTCAGATTGTCATTATAATGTCAACATAAAGCTCACCTTTAAGTTACTTAAAACCAGAAAGCATCCATCCACATTCTGAGTCATAACAGGTGTAGACCTTTCCTGGCATGTTTGTGCAACTAAATCAAAATTTTGTGCTAAAATGAGCAAGGGAATGGTACCTTCCTCACGATTTCGTAATTCCGCCCTAACAAGGGCAATTTTATCCCCCAATTCATTATTTGTCATTGCGCCTTCATTTTGGGGAAACGACAACTCCAATTCAGTCAGAAGGCGTAAAACTTTATCAGGATCTTCAAAGCACATGTCCTAAAAATGGTTCATTAGGATAGAGGATATGTTAGTTACCTTATTTCCTACCATCTTATCAAGAAATGCCGAAAAATGCAAAACTCCAGTGGACAACCACACGTCGATTTGATCACTCCAGGAGTCGAAAAATCCTTCATGGATGCTAACAAAACCAACAAATTTGCCCAAATATCGTCATAATATGCACAAAGTCTTTGCCATTTCTAAGATCTTTTACCACAGAGCACGGTCAATGCTATCTGAATCGCCCTTTGTCAGTCCCACATAGACGGAGGGAATTTTGATTGGTTTCGCCTGCGTGGTACTTTGAATGATCCAATAGGGTTTCAGTGGAGGAGGCTCGTCTGCAGTCACAGTGCTTGTACTCACTGTCGGTCGGCCCGCTTCCAGCACCTTTACATGCTGACCTCGTCTAAGGTATATCTTGTTCAACTCGTCCAAAAAATCACACAAAATAACACCCTCAAATTCTTCCTCAGCCTCAGATGGTTGAATCGCTCTCTGTAATGGCGTAATCGACTGTGAGGCGATACGCAGACGATCCAATTCAGTTAGGTGTTTCTTAATTTCGCCTAATTTGTCCTAAATAACAGCATTTATGAATTCGGTTAATAAAAGCGAATATATCTTCTTTGAAATTTTTTTTATTGATAGGGATTATCAAAGTTCACCTAAGTAGATAATTATATTTAGTCTTAGGGTACATAAATGCATGTTGGGATCAAAGGTGGTTGATAATAATTGCAATGGGGCGGCCATAAAGCGGTATAAAACACGTACTTTGAAATTTGCTATAGCTTACATGCAAAAAACGACCAAAATCTGCAGTTTTCGTTGAAAAGACAGTCGATTCAGGATCTCTATAACTTTTTGTGCTCTCTCCCATTTGAGACCAGAACTGGTTGAACAGGTAGCCAAGGCGATCACACTTGAAATTAAACTGAAAATTTGGCAGAGTATAAAATCGTTATTCAATCCAAACTCTTTAATGAACACTAAGCAAGCCATGAGAAGCTAAATGTTTTGAGTGATTCTTGTGTAAACGAAAACGATGACATTGATGGCAATTATACCAGAGGTTTAAACTAGTTATAAACTACCTAGTCAGGAGTAAATAATAAGTTATTTCATTATTTTTTCGGTAGTTGATATACGGACAAAGTACCAGTAACGAATTTTGCTGGAATGTGTTGGGTTCCCTATAACCCCATTAAAAATACATAGTTGATTCCTCCTTTCGACTTAAGAAAGGACTCGAGTCGCTTCATTGGTGGCAGAGGAAAGAGAGCCGTATCCTAGAAAAAACTACTTAAATTTCTGCGAATAAAGTGCCGAACCTTAACACGACAGAAGAAGGGTGTATGCTGTGGATGAGTAAGTCTGCAATGGCCTTTGGCAACTACCCCAGTACTGTGTTTTACAACAATGCTATTAACATCCATAGTGAGAGACACCAATCGTGACCGCGAACCACCTGGAGAAGTTCATTATGAAGCTGCTTTCGGAATCTGTATGCCTATAAACAAGCTATTTTCTCCTCCACCTCTTCACTAGCTGGATAGAACTCAGATAAGATGTGGTCGGGTAGCACTGAAGTGAGAACAAAGTGAAGAGAAGGGACAGGTGTGAAACGTAATATCCACAGAACTATTCTAAACATCATCCTCAATTAAATAACTGTGCTTTGAGGCCAGTTTGATGCTGCACACATTTCCTCTTCCTATAGGACAATCTCAGTTGTAGTCGAATCCGATGGCTAGCGCGATTTAGGGACAACGCTCAAAAGGAGAGGAGGCTATGCGATACCTTGATTATCAATTGGTTACTCCTCTGTTCTGATTCAGCGGGCACTTAAGACTTCGCCTCGGAACTCTCGCTGCCTCTACAGCCCTTCCTTACGCCAACAATACGTATTCTGCTCTGGTATTGTGTCTTGGGGAAAAATTTGAGGTAATACAAGACCAATTCAGCTTTTCTAATAATAAGGTCACGACCTCCTGCCTGTACTGCATGCACTGCGACTGATGATTAAATTTAAATGCATCATTAATTTCGATTACAGAAGACCCCTATTGTCACTTTGTGCCAGTTAAATAAAACTGTGAATTCTTCGCACAAATTCATTATTTGTTCTTCTAATTAGTTAATTTTATTGAGGCGACTTGGTCATCCGTCGATCCAATTGTAATTCGATGGATCACAAAGTAAACAATTTTAACTAAAAAGCTCAAACTGTCACAAAGTCGTAAGTTAATTGTCTTTTCATATGAAAAAAGATGAGGAGAGTAACCTGATAGAGACTGCAATAACAAAGGATGACTCTGAGCACTCACCTTATGATATTCAGCGGCAGCGTTCACATGGTATTGTGTGGCAAGGGCACTGCTTCTCACTTTACTCCAGGCCTTGTTCAATTCCTCTTCCGAATTCTGGCAATAAATTAGGGAAAAAATGACGGAACTTTGATTCTTATGGTGTAACATTACTACTAGAATGTGCAAGAGGTCACATTTACCTCGTTTGCGATTCTGTACGAGTTTTTGGTCAAGGCAGAGGTGACTGAACAGTCGGATATTCTATTAGAAAGTTCCTAAAAAACGAATTAATCAAGGCTTAACATCTGCCTCTATTTTAGACAATTTGTTGTTGTTACAGGTTAAGATGTTGAATTCAGAGTATACAAAGATTCACCCACCGAAAAGAGATTTTCAATTGCCGAAATTTCTTGAAACGTGTCAAGGTACTTGCAATCATTTGTCTAAAAAATGTAACATTTAGGGATAGAGAGGTTAAAAAAGCCTATCAGCCCACATCTAGTAGTGCCCGTTCTCGGGTGGCACATTAGTCTGCATTTCAATGCTAAAGAGGGAAGTTCGCTAACCGGGAAACTATTCCACGCGACCCCTTAATGGCACCTAGCACCAATGCCTAAAACATTATTGTGTAATGCTCCAATTCTTCGTTTAAGCCTCGATTTTAGGAGCCTCATTATTAAGCACCCAAGGGGCGGCCCGGTCTCTGCGGCGTGTCAGCAGCCTCCAAGCCGTTCTGTAGGTAGACAGTACATATCCTGCCCACGTTTGAAGAAGGGAAATCTCAGAGCGCTGCATTCACATGTTCCTGTTTTTATATTCAAAAAGAGTATGTCTATTGCTGTCAGATAGCTTGTGAGACATGAATTTCATAAGGCTTACGAACTATTACATGAGTTGGTACCCAACAGTTAGTTGTTCATGTTAACGTAGTGAGACTATGAAGTGTAAATCAGCACCGCGAAAGCCTTCACACTCCAGAGGAGAGGATAAGACCTACCTCAAGGCAAGAAAAGGAGTCGGGTGGCATCTTATTGTCGACGTTTGTCTTCCTCCCGCAGCACCTTGTAGCGTCTCACAGGTTTTCACTCAACAAGTGAACAAACGCTGGCCTCTCCGAACTCTTCGTATACAGGTAGCCCAAACTACGGGCAGGTAATATGTGTGTGTGTAGGTGTGACCTAAGCTCTACCCGTGATCTCCAGTCCATCCACCACAGGAGGCACCATAGGGGACCGGTGCAGCAAAGAAAACAATGGTATTTGGAGTGAGGTCACCTTCTTCTCCAACTATTCTGATGTGATTGCCAAGTGCAAACTTTTCTATTTAAATAATTGTAAAAAAATACCACGGTATGAGTACGAAAACTGACTACAGAATACACAATCTTGAGGATATTCTACCAATGTTTATCGCGTAAAAATTTTCCTGTAAATTTCAAATGTTCCACTTCTTCGAATTGTGCTTAGGATGAGATCCTAGCCTCCTTGTTTACTCAAACATGCCACTGTAATGACAAGACTATCAGGGCATAATCGTAGTTTAGTCGAATCTGTTACTACTCTCACGATGTGTAACTTCGATCGTAAACGCTAGACACATTCCACCTTGTTGATATCCTTTAACTTAGCTTGAACACCCACATAACAAACACATCAAGGTACCACGATTATCCTTCCACTGGGTGGCGTGGTTTCCGGGTCAAGCCAGTAGGTCCCCCGTCCTCCAGCCCTTCCGGTAATGCAATATTCGTCTTCTCTCGTCGCCAGGAGGGCAAAAAGCGCTACATGAGTGCTAGCAGCTAGCAAATCCGGTCCTAAAAGAAAAGTACATTGACTTCTATTGCTGAATGCAAAGCATCAATGCAATAGGAGAAGAGAATATACTGTGGATGGGAGAATTTGTGATAACCCATACTAGAAAGATTGAAAATGACGCCTTCAACAACTATTCCGATCTGATTTATTGCAGGAATGCTTTTGACGATTGAAGTGACGCTAGCCGTAAAGGTACCAACGGAGTAAACACACAATGGCTCCTCTAGCTTTCTACTAGCTAGATAGAACCCGGATAGGCATACGAATGGACAACACTGAGGTGAAACCAAGGTGTAAAGGAAGAATAGACACCAGACTCAGCCCTATTAAACTAGTTTAAATACCGTCTCTTATTAAATGACTGCTTTTAGGCCAGTGCTCTTACGAACGGCGATAGACCTACATGATGGCCATCACACTCTCCCTTCCTCCCTCAAAACAGTTCCCAGAACAAAACTGCAGATCCCGTGAGACTGTCAGGCGGGATCGGCGACGTGGTATTCAACTCCCCTCTCAGATGCACGCAACTTCAACGAACGCGGAGATTGATTTGTGGTTTTACCAAGGCAAGTGCCGGAACGACTCTCAAAAGGTGAAAGAGCTTTGGAATGCTTTTATTACTTTTTAAACTCTCCGTTTTGGTATCTCGAGAGCTAGAGACTCCTCTGTACTTCCACTGGGAGCGATGGCCTCAGAATCATGGCAGTAGCCATTCGGTACGCCAAAAATACGCATTCTTCGCCAATATTACCACATCTTCCAATTTAAAAAGCACTCGAAGCGCTAAAAATATTGACAATATGATTGAAGGGTCAATGGCAGATCCTGCATCACTTGAGACTTCGAATTGAAATAAGGCACAACTGAGACCCACTCGCGGCACCTCGTTTTTATCTAACACGGAATATTTTAAAAGGAATACATATGATGAGTCGGTTAAGTTTCTAATCAAATTATTTAGTCGCCTTACAACCAGTCAATAAGCCTTTTCATTTAGTTTACAAATTACCAAAACATCACCGTTAGCGACTCAAACCTTCTATTCACAAACTTGTCCGCCTTCATCTTGTTCGTGAGACGAATAAACTAGTCTGTTGAAGAGTAAAATGTAACAGACATTTCCAGAGATGTTGCCGTAGCGGCTCCAAAACGCGCCATGCCGCATATGATTAATGATGTACCGACACTTCCGAAATTCAAGCCCTTTAAGACCATGCTTAAGAGCTAACTATGCGCATTTAGGCTAAAAAGTAATGTTAGCTAAACGACTATGGCTTACTTCAACCAGCAAATCACCTTTCAACTGTTCATATCGCCTAATTAAATGTAGAAGTTTAAGTAAACGACTTTTGCGTGATAACAAAAGCCGTTTTGTTGAACATTCTCGTTGTAACTTAATAATTACGTTATGTAAAGGCGATCTGCTTAACTAAACATAAGATGAATATTAGGCATGGTTATTCAGATGGGGTTTAACATATTTTCAAATGGTTCAAAGTTTTTATTTATTGAATTCCCTTTATTTATGGCGCGTGAAAATTTCGTCCCAAAATTCTTATATTTTTAGCAGACTTGGTCTCTTAACACCTTCTCACTGGGGATTTCAGTGGGTAATTTACTGTAATACGTTGATTATTTGTTCAACTCTCTGTTTTTTGGAAAGCGTTATTTTGTGCCTTGACCACTGTACTTTCATTGGGCAAGCTGGCCTCTCGTCCATGGCGGCAGCCCGATTCCCTTCTGTATGTTGACCGAATACATATTCTACCAGGGTAGTATGTCTTCCTCGCCTTCTGGGAAGTCTTGGAGTGCTAAATTCTTGCCAGCAGAAAATGAATCCGACCTTAAGGCACACCTGGCCTGATTTTTACAGCGGGTCAGAGGAAGTTCATATGCTACCGATGGAAGAACCAATGTTGGCCCCTAACAGCTGGGCTTAAAATTGCAGGAAAGCTATAAACACTGGAAAGGCCACTAACTGTGATACATCTTGGAACAGTTTCGTTCCGATATCGATATATAGTGAACATACGATGGATATGACGGGAGAGCTCAGAAGTAGGAGAAAAGGTAACAAGGTGGAACAGACGCGAAATCCTGCCCTTTTGGAACTGTGTTAACTCTTGTCCTCCTTGACCCAAATCTGCTTTTAGGCCAGTGTTCCTACGGCTGGCTATGGACATAAAGAAAGAAACTGCATATACAGCAGAATTGCCAAAAAGAAAACAAGTGAAGCGATGATCTTTCAACACCTCCGTTGTGCGCAAGTTCGATGACTGGCACAGTCGGCGCGTGACTCTTCTTTCGGCACAGAAAAAGGCGTGATGACTAAGTCTCGATGTAGCATGTTGGCTGTTAGTGTAACTCTCCGTTTTGGGACAGGGTCACTTTGTTTCTTGACCATTGTACATCTGCCTCTCGTCCATGCCAGTAGACAGTCCCTAATGTCTATTAATTACATTCTGTCGAGGTAGTATATTTTCTTTCGTCTTCAGGGAAGTCTCGGGGCACAGCATCGTCAAGTATCATTAAACACATTTGTAGCATTATTAGTAAAGGTTGAGAACATTCAGCGTCCGCTAAACTAGTTTGAACTTAACTAGTCTGTTTGCAACAACACTTAGTTCGTCTCATGTCACAAACTAGTACAGATCACACCGCGTTTGTGTAACTAAGGGACACATAAGAGATTTCTATAATTCAATCCGAAATTCATTAATACTAGGTGATCGCATAACAAAGAGCAAAATCATAATGACAAGATTAGTCAATAAGAAAAGGTGTACAAATAGCAAAATGGATGCGGTTATTTGCGTGCACAAGTGATATAAGGGTCTCTAAAATGAAGCAGAAATTATGCTATGTTTGTGTATGAAACATTTCAGGCAGAGAGGTTCTTTTCAGTTCTATGTAACAGGTCGAGATTGAGGCTACGACATAACACTTCCTCTAACTGCAATTGGATTAATTTTGCAAATAGATTTGTAGAAGATGATGGCTGATAGCCTCATCATCGCCTTTGATCGCTGTCTGTGTATCTGCTGAACTGGTCACTTCTTGAGTACCGGGTCTGTTCCTCCATTTGCCCTGCGTACTGTCGACTCCTTGACCACGTTGAGGATTGATCTTCATAAGCATGAATCTCTTCAAACTCGTGCCGAATTGTGCTCACGGGCTCATCTGACGGATAACTAGTTGCAGGATAGCTGTAAAATTGACCATCTCCTTCCTCCAGTGTTCGTAGGCTTCCTGAATGCTCTTCTCGATGAGATATTTGTTCAACAGAGGTTTCCATGTGCTCGTGAAGGGAGGAGGAAAGGGCATAGACGTCACTGTGTTCAAACTCACCAACTTCAGTCAAATATGGTGGAGTTCTCGAACTTTCTGTCCCATACTCAGGTGAGTGAGAACCGCTTCCAAGACGATGCCGGGACATTGTGCCTGGTGTATAGGAGGGATACTGTCTGAATACAGGCTGAGGACGACCGCTTCTTTGGTAATCACCTGGTTTGTAGAATTCTGGTTGATCTTGATCAAGTCTTCTAGCTCTGCTTGAAAGGAGACTGATTGATGTCGACAACAGGCGTCTGTTGCCGCCAGATCCACTTGGCTGACTGAGAGGTATCCATTTGTTGATGTTCATCTCGGGCACCACACGAATCCATCCAGCTTGACGGGCTGTGAGGAAGTTGCACCATTGAGACACAGCAGATTCTGACGATGGCGGTTTGCCACTCTCAAATGGCTGATAAGATGGGCGTGAGGGCCATTCAACAGCAACATCACCGGTTTGTCTGTTAAAGAGACCAAGTCGTACTGCGTCTTCCGGTCTTAGCCATTCGCACGGTTCACCGCCTGGTCTGATAGCTGTCACGTGGTAAGCGCGGACTACACTCTGTTGTTGCCGCTTCTTGACCTCTTCATCAGTTTCCTGGTCGTAGATCTTATCAAATTTGAGGATGTTCTGCGAGATAGCCTCCTCAGCTGTAACCCACGTGTTGTCAAGGCTGTTCAATACCCAGGTTACTTGATTTTCGTCTTCGCGTATCAGTCCATCCAATTGAGCCTGACGTATTGGAATATACTCTCTGTTCACTGTGTTAAGTATGAAGGTAGCATCTGCTCTTTCCTGCACAGCAGATTCACGCTCGATGTAGACAAGGGAGGATGTGAACTTGTCGTTGGGGGAAGCAGTATTCGCGAATCGGATGCGACCCTGTGCCAGTGCCGTCTCGAGTGGAATGGTGTGTCCGGTGGTAGGATCGATGTATTCATTCTGTCCACCCAGTTGAATCCAGCCCTGACGAACCGCAAAGCTCACTGGAGCAAACAGTCCTGTGATCGGACTGGCTACTTCGCGGATGTCATTCCAATCCCTTGCGTCAATCCGCGTCATCATGTCACACAACTCGTATTCGACAACGCGCTGGCGGATTGTGATCTGCAATTTCTCGGTCCTATCCAAAAGATATAAAAATTTTTGGTTTACCAGCCTGCACTAACCCTAAAACATTCATTTTAGTGTTCGTAATGATTCTTGAGTTAAGACTTTCTAAACTTTTTAATTCGTCCTGTCACTATGCCATCAATGGGAATGGAACGAAATGGGAATTCGGGTTTCGAGAAAACTCTTATGTTGATTGGAATTGGCTATAGTTATTTCCATCAATTTTCTATAAAAGTAGTGAAATTGTTTAACTTACACAGGTCGTCCCAGAGGCAATGCAAGGTAGCTTTCCTGTTCTCGTTGCAGGTATTCTTCCTCATGAGTGTCTTGGTCGAAGAAATAGGTCATGATATCCAAATCATGCAGACAGTCATGACGGAAGGGTCTTGCTTCCGGTTTCGGTAGACCTTCAAGTTGCTGTCGCAGGTAATCATAGGAGAGCGGTTCCGTTTGTGACGCCTCTGTCACAGTAGAAAGGTAGACTTGGGTCTTGACGTACATCGGTTCGTCCACCATATGTACCACATCAGTTATCTGCGAGTAAGCTGTTTCCGTGTCCGTTTTCTGCATACGATACGTCGTCACGGTGGAATCGAAATCGGTTTGATCACCTCGTTCGATGGTGATTGCTTTACTTTCTACTGGCTGCTGGTAAGCGAGGGTTTGATCCGTTTTCTTGATTTCAATCACACTGCTTTCCCTGACACTAGTCTCAGATTCCAGCTTGATCTGAACCCCGAAGTCTTTTGTTGTCGGAAGGGCAATGGATCCGGTTTCAATTATTTGACCCAAACTTCGACGCATTGTGTACGACTCCTCCACACTTTGTTCACTCTTAGTGCTCATTTCATACTCGAAGGGTTCATGAACTATTGTTTCGTATGGGTACTGTACACCTACCTCTGCGCCCATGTACTCCTCCTCCATCTCAACTTGAGATGAGTACTCCTTTAAGTAACTTCGATTTACAGTTTCGTTATAAATCTCGGGGTTCATCTTCGAATAGCCAACATTGGAGAAGTATTCCTCCAATTCTTCAGTAACACACCGTTTCCACGTGGATTCTCTCACGCTTCTAAACAATTCGTAGAAAGCACGGCTCGATTGCACACTGCTGAAACCGGTGCTTGGATTGAACTCTGCCCAATGCATCAAAGGCACTCTCATCGTCTGTGTTTCCATTACTTGTGTATCCGTGAATTTATAGTAGGTTTCGTTTACCTCAACCTCTTCGTAGGCAAAGTCTTCAGGCTCCCTTGTTGGCTCAATTGATTCTGGTGGCGATTCGATTAGCGAGCATTGGATGTTGCGATGTTTTGAAGGCACTACCATAGTTTCCACGGGATTGCATTTCATTGTAGGATAGGAAGGAACCTCTTCCTCCCAAATGAATTCGTTCTCCTCGGTCTGCAAGTTGATTGACTTAACAACACTGACTTCCGTCATGGTCAATGATTCAGTAACTTGTGCTGGTTGTGTTTGCACGCAGTTATCAGTTACATCTGCCTTTTTAAGGACAGGCGTAAGAGGATGAGGAGGAGTTGCGTAAGCGACATCAGTTGCTTTTGGAGCAATTTCCGAAACTGTCATTGTGGAAGTGCAGACGTAGTTCGGTGCTTTTGAGGCTAGAGGCGTCTGTGAAAGACCAAACTTAACTAAACTAGAAACCGGTGCAGTTTCCGTTGGTGGTGCTGCGTAGACCTCAGATATGCTTTCTTCTTTCTTTATAAGTGGTACTGGCTCCTCTACTTTCACAGATTCTGTCCACGCATCCACACCCAAAGGCAATAGTTCTGTAGACACGCCAATGACCTGTGTGGGAACTTTCGGTGTTGGAGGCACAGTCACAGAGGACACAGTAGTGAGAATCTCCTTTAATGGCGCTGTAATGCTCACATCAGCGTAGTCTGGACTCCAAACACTCGAAATTGCAGCGGTTGGAGGTTCACGTGGTTGGGTTGGTGGGACAGCGCGCACTACGGTAGGACGTTCAGGCCCAATAAAAACGTCTGTCATTATGGCGGTTGATTTACTAGTCGGCCGTGACACTTCCATCTTAGGACCTCCTTCAATATGCGAAGTCGTTTCCATGTAATCAGGTTGTCCAAGAGCCTGCACTCCTGCAGTTACCATAGTAGAGATCGATGGGACCACTTGTACGAATTCGGGTTTTCCAACTGCTTGCACTGCAACAGTCTGCAGTTTCACCTTTAGAGAGGCAACGTCTTCAGTCACTACAACTTGCTGCTCAGAACCATACATGACTCGTGTAACCGTGTCCACGGATGCTCTCTTGGCGGAATATTGTGTTGAAATAAGCTTAGGCTCAAAATCGAATGTCGTCATTGTGCCAATGTTCGTTAATTCCGGCATGACAGGCTCACTAGTGATGATTCCTTCGTGAACAGATAAAAGCGGAGTTTCAACCGCGCCAAACGAAACTGAAATGGGTGCCGGTGCCATTTCCATTGGTGGAGCCGCGGAAACTGTAACAGTGTCTACCTTCTTAATCGAAGGCATAGGCTCCTGGAACACCATTGTCTGCATTCCTATGCTCACACACGGATATTGAGGTTCAGTTAAAACAGAACTATGTTGCATTAAGGGCTTTGGCTGTGTGATTTCAGAAGCATAAGATACAGTTGTTAAAACATCCTTTAACGATGATTCGACTTCAAGGTCGGTCTGCTGCGAAATCCATTTAGTTGTAGTTACATCAGTTAAAGATTCCAAACCAGGTATGAGATCCACGTTGGCGGTGGCGTATTCCAGTTTCGGCAAGTGCAATTCTCCAGTCGTTGTGCCCTCGTAATGTTGCTGTACTTCTGTCTGTATCATGCCATAACGTATCACAACAGGTGCCGGTGTTGCCTCAAGTGGTGGAGCTGCGTGCACTGTTACAGTGCTCTCCTTCTTAATAAGAGGCATTGGCTCCGCCACCACGACTGTTTCCGTTCCTCTATTCACGCCGATAGACACAGGTTCGGTGACGGTGCCACTTGCCTGTGTAGAAATCTTCGTCCTCTGTGCCACCATTACAGAAGACACAGTGGTTGAAGTCTCCTTCACCGGTGCTGTGATACCAGTGTCCGCATGCTCTGCACTCCAGCCACTGGAGGTCATCTCAGTCTCTGGTCTCAGAACAGTCGACGTCACTTCCGACATAGGTGTTGCAGTGGCAGCAGGGGGAACAGAGTGTACTAGGATAGGCTTTGTAGGCTCAATCATCGCCTCAGTCATAGTCGCCCTTGACGTATTAACGCGATGCGGAATCGCGGTCGATGTGACAATCAGGTCCTTTGGCAACTCCATTACATGTGTTGTCGTTTGGACATGACAAGGTGCAGCAAGCGCCTGCACCTCCATAGAATGCATCACCGGGCGTACAGGTACTGACGGCATCGTCTCCGATATTGTGGTGGCTTGCACTTCCACTGTTCTCATTTCTAACTTTGAGGTTGGCAGCTGGTAGGCGGAATGCGTGGAGCCATATTTTATCAAAATAGGTGCTGGTACCATTTCGACAGGAGGAGCTGCATGCACAACCACTGTGCTCTCCTTCTGTATGACCGGCATCGGCTCCTCCACCTGCACAGTCTCTGTTCCTCTGTGCACACCCACAGGTGCAGCTTCTGTCATCATGCCCATTGTCTGCGTCACTACTTTCGGTGTCGGCTCCTTCGACACCGATGTCACTGTGCTCACCACCTCCTTCGTCGGTGCTGTCACACCCGAGTCGATGCGACGTGGACCCAAGTCACTAGAGATCACTTCGGCAGGATGCACTTCCTCCTGTGTGACGGAAGACACAGTGGTGGACATCTCCTCTCCTGGCTCTCCCATCGTACCCACGTCGGTGTGTGTTGGACTCCATACACTCGAGACTACTTCTGTCGGCACTGGTGCTTCACGAGTTGGTGGCACTGAATGAACCACAACTGGTTTGGCTGGCTCAATCATTACTTCCGTCATGGTCGCAGTCGATGTCGACTTAGGTCTAAGCACCTCGACGGAGGACGTGCCCAGTCTCTTCGGCGACTCAATCACCTGAGACGTCATTTCCTCTTTTCCACTTGTCGTCAGAGCTTGTATTTCCACTGAATGCATTGTTGGCTTTTTAGGTGCCGATGGTACAGGCTCTACTTTGCCGAAAGACTGCACCATCACCACTGGTGCTTCAATCACTGACGTTATCGCTGTCTGTAATTCCACCTTCATTGTCGCCATGTCTGCATCTGCGTGCTCCGGTCTCACGATGCCTGATGTCACCTCGGTCGGTTGTGTCACTTGTTGCGTCACAGATGACACGGTGGTCGACATCTCCTCTCTTTCTCCTTCAACACCCACGTCCGTGTGTTTCGCACTCACTACACTCGAGATCACCTCACTTGGCATTTGTGGTTGATACGGCGTTTGCGTCAAACCGTATTTTATTACAATAGGTGCTGGTGCCATTTCGACAGGAGGAGCTGCATGCACAACCACTGTGCTCTCCTTCTGTATGACCGGCATCGGCTCCTCCACCTGCACAGTCTCTGTTCCTCTGTGCACACCCACAGGTGCAGCTTCTGTCATCATGCCCATTGTCTGCGTCACTACTTTCGGTGTCGGCTCCTTCGACACCGACGTCACTGTGCTCACCACCTCCTTCGTTGGTGCTGTCACACCCGAGTCGATGCGATGTGGACCCAAGTCACTAGAGATCACTTCGGCAGGATGCACTTCCTCCTGTGTGACGGAAGACACAGTGGTGGACATCTCCTCTCCTGGCTCTCCAACACCTCTCTCCACTTGTTCTGGACCTCTCGCACCCGTCCCAACAACCTCCATTGGTGTTGGTTTCACAGCCATCACCACTGGTGCTTCAACCAACGACGTTACTGCTGTCTGTAATTCCACCTTCATTGTCGCCATGTCTGCATCTGCGTGCTCCGGTCTCACGATGCCTGATGTCACCTCGGTCGGTTGTGTCACTTGTTGCGTCACAGATGACACGGTGGTCGACATCTCCTCTCTTTCTCCTTCAACACCCACGTCCGTGTGTTTCGCACTCACTACACTCGAGATCACCTCACTTGGCATTTGTGGTTGATACGGCGTTTGCGTCAAACCGTATTTTATTACAATAGGTGCTGGTGCCATTTCGACAGGAGGAGCTGCATGCACAACCACTGTGCTCTCCTTCTGTATGACCGGCATCGGCTCCTCCACCTGCACAGTCTCTGTTCCTCTGTGCACACCCACAGGTGCAGCTTCTGTCATCATGCCCATTGTCTGCGTCACTACTTTCGGTGTCGGCTCCTTCGACACCGACGTCACTGTGCTCACCACCTCCTTCGTTGGTGCTGTCACACCCGAGTCGATGCGATGTGGACCCAAGTCACTAGAGATCACTTCGGCAGGATGCACTTCCTCCTGTGTGACGGAAGACACAGTGGTGGACATCTCCTCTCCTGGCTCTCCAACACCTCTCTCCACTTGTTCTGGACCTCTCGCACCCGTCCCAACAACCTCCATTGGTGTTGGTTTCACAGCCATCACCACTGGTGCTTCAACCAACGAAGTTACTGCTGTCTGTAATTCCACCTTCATTGTCGCCATGTCTGCATCTGCGTGCTCCGGTCTCACGATGCCTGATGTCACCTCGGTCGGTTGTGTCACTTGTTGCGTCACAGATGACACGGTGGTCGACATCTCCTCTCTTTCTCCTTCAACACCCACGTCCGTGTGTTTCGCACTCACTACACTCGAGATCACCTCACTTGGCATTTGTGGTTGATACGGCGTTTGCGTCAAACCGTATTTTATTACAATAGGTGCTGGTGCCATTTCGACAGGAGGAGCTGCATGCACAACCACTGTGCTCTCCTTCTGTATGACCGGCATCGGCTCCTCCACCTGCACAGTCTCTGTTCCTCTGTGCACACCCACAGGTGCAGCTTCTGTCATCATGCCCATTGTCTGCGTCACTACTTTCGGTGTCGGCTCCTTCGACACCGACGTCACTGTGCTCACCACCTCCTTCGTTGGTGCTGTCACACCCGAGTCGATGCGATGTGGACCCAAGTCACTAGAGATCACTTCGGCAGGATGCACTTCCTCCTGTGTGACGGAAGACACAGTGGTGGACATCTCCTCTCCTGGCTCTCCCATCGTACCCACGTCGGTGTGTGTTGGACTCCATACACTCGAGACTACTTCTGTCGGCACTGGTGCTTCACGAGTTGGTGGCACTGAATGAACCACAACTGGTTTGGCTGGCTCAATCATTACTTCCGTCATGGTCGCAGTCGATGTCGCCTTAGGTCTAAGCACATCGACGGAGGACGTGCCCAGTCTCTTTGGCGACTCAATCACCTGAGACGTCATTTCCTCTTTTCCACTTGTCGTCAGAGCTTGTATTTCCACTGAATGCATTGTTGGCTTTTTAGGTGCCGATGGTACAGGCTCTACTTTGCCGAAAGACTGCACCATCACCACTGGTGCTTCAATCACTGACGTTATCGCTGTCTGTAATTCCACCTTCATTGTCGCCATGTCTGCATCTGCGTGCTCCGGTCTCACGATGCCTGATGTCACCTCGGTCGGTTGTGTCACTTGTTGCGTCACAGATGACACGGTGGTCGACATCTCCTCTCTTTCTCCTTCAACACCCACGTCCGTGTGTTTCGCACTCACTACACTCGAGATCACCTCACTTGGCATTTGTGGTTGATACGGCGTTTGCGTCAAACCGTATTTTATTACAATAGGTGCTGGTGCCATTTCGACAGGAGGAGCTGCATGCACAACCACTGTGCTCTCCTTCTGTATGACCGGCATCGGCTCCTCCACCTGCACAGTCTCTGTTCCTCTGTGCACACCCACAGGTGCAGCTTCTGTCATCATGCCCATTGTCTGCGTCACTACTTTCGGTGTCGGCTCCTTCGACACCGATGTCACTGTGCTCACCACCTCCTTCGTTGGTGCTGTCACACCCGAGTCGATGCGATGTGGACCCAAGTCACTAGAGATCACTTCGGCAGGATGCACTTCCTCCTGTGTGACGGAAGACACAGTGGTGGACATCTCCTCTCCTGGCTCTCCAACACCTCTCTCCACTTGTTCTGGACCTCTCGCACCCGTCCCAACAACCTCCATTGGTGTTGGTTTCACAGCCATCACCACTGGTGCTTCAACCAATGACGTTACTGCTGTCTGTAATTCCACCTTCATTGTCGCCATGTCTGCATCTGCGTGCTCCGGTCTCACGATGCCTGATGTCACCTCGGTCGGTTGTGTCACTTGTTGCGTCACAGATGACACGGTGGTCGACATCTCCCCTCTTTCTCCTTCAATACCCACGTCCGTGTGTTTCGCACTCACTACACTCGAGATCACCTCACTTGGCATTTGTGGTTGATACGGCGTTTGCGTCAAACCGTATTTTATTACAATAGGTGCTGGTGCCATTTCGACAGGAGGAGCTGCATGCACAACCACTGTGCTCTCCTTCTGTATGACCGGCATCGGCTCCTCCACCTGCACAGTCTCTGTTCCTCTGTGCACACCCACAGGTGCAGCTTCTGTCATCATGCCCATTGTCTGCGTCACTACTTTCGGTGTCGGCTCCTTCGACACCGACGTCACTGTGCTCACCACCTCCTTCGTTGGTGCTGCCACACCCGAGTCGATGCGATGTGGACCCAAGTCACTAGAGATCACTTCAGCAGGATGCACTTCCTCCTGTGTGACGGAAGACACAGTGGTGGACATCTCCTCTCCTGGCTCTCCAACACCTCTCTCCACTTGTTCTGGACCTCTCGCACCCGTCCCAACAACCTCCATTGGTGTTGGTTTCACAGCCATCACCACTGGTGCTTCAACCAACGACGTTACTGCTGTCTGTAATTCCACCTTCATTGTCGCCATGTCTGCATCTGCGTGCTCCGGTCTCACGATGCCTGATGTCACCTCGGTCGGTTGTGTCACTTGTTGCGTCACAGATGACACGGTGGTCGACATCTCCTCTCTTTCTCCTTCAACACCCACGTCCGTGTGTTTCGCACTCACCACACTCGAGATCACCTCACTTGGCATTTGTGGTTGATACGGCGTTTGCGTCAAACCGTATTTTATTACAATAGGTGCTGGTGCCATTTCGACAGGAGGAGCTGCATGCACAACCACTGTGCTCTCCTTCTGTATGACCGGCATCGGCTCCTCCACCTGCACAGTCTCTGTTCCTCTGTGCACACCCACAGGTGCAGCTTCTGTCATCATGCCCATTGTCTGCGTCACTACTTTCGGCGTCGGCTCCTTCGACACCGACGTCACTGTGCTCACCACCTCCTTCGTTGGTGCTGTCACACCCGAGTCGATGCGATGTGGACCCAAGTCACTAGAGATCACTTCGGCAGGATGCACTTCCTCCTGTGTGACGGAAGACACAGTGGTGGACATCTCCTCTCCTGGCTCTCCCATCGTACCCACGTCGGTGTGTGTTGGACTCCATACACTCGAGACTACTTCTGTCGGCACTGGCGCTTCACGAGTTGGTGGCACTGAATGAACCACAACTGGTTTGGCTGGCTCAATCATTACTTCCGTCATGGTCGCAGTCGATGTCGCCTTAGGTCTAAGCACCTCGACGGAGGACGTGCCCAGTCTCTTTGGCGACTCAATCACCTGAGACGTCATTTCCTCTTTTCCACTTGTCGTCAGAGCTTGTATTTCCACTGAATGCATTGTTGGCTTTTTAGGTGCCGATGGTACAGGCTCTACTTTGCCGAACGCCTGCACCTCAACTGTTTGCATGGCTCCCTTCGTAGGCATAACAGTCTCCACCACAGCCACACGGTGCGCGGGGATGTAGGTCACCTGAGTAGTAGCAGAGGAAAGGACAACCTTCTCTGGAAGAGGCATGTCTACTTTAGAGGGCAAAAGATCCTGGGTTGCGCTGTCCACGACACTAGGCTTCTCAGCTTTACTCGTGAAGGTGCCTTCGTAGTGCATCTGGTAGGGCGATTGCGTCAAACCGTATTTTATTACAATAGGTGCTGGTGCCATTTCGACAGGAGGAGCTGCATGCACAACCACTGTGCTCTCCTTCTGTATGACCGGCATCGGCTCCTCCACCTGCACAGTCTCTGTTCCTCTGTGCACACCCACAGGTGCAGCTTCTGTCATCATGCCCATTGTCTGCGTCACTACTTTCGGTGTCGGCTCCTTCGACACCGACGTCACTGTGCTCACCACCTCCTTCGTTGGTGCTGCCACACCCGAGTCGATGCGATGTGGACCCAAGTCACTAGAGATCACTTCAGCAGGATGCACTTCCTCCTGTGTGACGGAAGACACAGTGGTGGACATCTCCTCTCCTGGCTCTCCAACACCTCTCTCCACTTGTTCTGGACCTCTCGCACCCGTCCCAACAACCTCCATTGGTGTTGGTTTCACAGCCATCACCACTGGTGCTTCAACCAACGACGTTACTGCTGTCTGTAATTCCACCTTCATTGTCGCCATGTCTGCATCTGCGTGCTCCGGTCTCACGATGCCTGATGTCACCTCGGTCGGTTGTGTCACTTGTTGCGTCACAGATGACACGGTGGTCGACATCTCCTCTCTTTCTCCTTCAACACCCACGTCCGTGTGTTTCGCACTCACTACACTCGAGATCACCTCACTTGGCATTTGTGGTTGATACGGCGTTTGCGTCAAACCGTATTTTATTACAATAGGTGCTGGTGCCATTTCGACAGGAGGAGCTGCATGCACAACCACTGTGCTCTCCTTCTGTATGACCGGCATCGGCTCCTCCACCTGCACAGTCTCTGTTCCTCTGTGCACACCCACAGGTGCAGCTTCTGTCATCATGCCCATTGTCTGCGTCACTACTTTCGGTGTCGGCTCCTTCGACACCGACGTCACTGTGCTCACCACCTCCTTCGTTGGTGCTGTCACACCCGAGTCGATGCGATGTGGACCCAAGTCACTAGAGATCACTTCGGCAGGATGCACTTCCTCCTGTGTGACGGAAGACACAGTGGTGGACATCTCCTCTCCTGGCTCTCCAACACCTCTCTCCACTTGTTCTGGACCTCTCGCACCCGTCCCAACAACCTCCATTGGTGTTGGTTTCACAGCCATCACCACTGGTGCTTCAACCAACGACGTTACTGCTGTCTGTAATTCCACCTTCATTGTCGCCATGTCTGCATCTGCGTGCTCCGGTCTCACGATGCCTGATGTCACCTCGGTCGGTTGTGTCACTTGTTGCGTCACAGATGACACGGTGGTCGACATCTCCTCTCTTTCTCCTTCAACACCCACGTCCGTGTGTTTCGCACTCACTACACTCGAGATCACCTCACTTGGCATTTGTGGTTGATACGGCGTTTGCGTCAAACCGTATTTTATTACAATAGGTGCTGGTGCCATTTCGACAGGAGGAGCTGCATGCACAACCACTGTGCTCTCCTTCTGTATGACCGGCATCGGCTCCTCCACCTGCACAGTCTCTGTTCCTCTGTGCACACCCACAGGTGCAGCTTCTGTCATCATGCCCATTGTCTGCGTCACTACTTTCGGTGTCGGCTCCTTCGACACCGACGTCACTGTGCTCACCACCTCCTTCGTTGGTGCTGTCACACCCGAGTCGATGCGATGTGGACCCAAGTCACTAGAGATCACTTCGGCAGGATGCACTTCCTCCTGTGTGACGGAAGACACAGTGGTGGACATCTCCTCTCCTGGCTCTCCAACACCTCTCTCCACTTGTTCTGGACCTCTCGCACCCGTCCCAACAACCTCCATTGGTGTTGGTTTCACAGCCATCACCACTGGTGCTTCAACCAATGACGTTACTGCTGTCTGTAATTCCACCTTCATTGTCGCCATGTCTGCATCTGCGTGCTCCGGTCTCACGATGCCTGATGTCACCTCGGTCGGTTGTGTCACTTGTTGCGTCACAGATGACACGGTGGTCGACATCTCCTCTCTTTCTCCTTCAACACCCACGTCCGTGTGTTTCGCACTCACTACACTCGAGATCACCTCACTTGGCATTTGTGGTTGATACGGCGTTTGCGTCAAACCGTATTTTATTACAATAGGTGCTGGTGCCATTTCGACAGGAGGAGCTGCATGCACAACCACTGTGCTCTCCTTCTGTATGACCGGCATCGGCTCCTCCACCTGCACAGTCTCTGTTCCTCTGTGCACACCCACAGGTGCAGCTTCTGTCATCATGCCCATTGTCTGCGTCACTACTTTCGGTGTCGGCTCCTTCGACACCGACGTCACTGTGCTCACCACCTCCTTCGTTGGTGCTGTCACACCCGAGTCGATGCGATGTGGACCCAAGTCACTAGAGATCACTTCGGCAGGATGCACTTCCTCCTGTGTGACGGAAGACACAGTGGTGGACATCTCCTCTCCTGGCTCTCCCATCGTACCCACGTCGGTGTGTGTTGGACTCCATACACTCGAGACTACTTCTGTCGGCACTGGTGCTTCACGAGTTGGTGGCACTGAATGAACCACAACTGGTTTGGCTGGCTCAATCATTACCTCTGTCATGGTTGCCGTATTCGTACTTAATGGCTGTGTAAGTTCCCCAAAATTAGCTTTACTTAGTTTTCGCATTTCAGCGATTAAGCCAGTTGTTATCACCTTCATATCCATGTCTCCAGTCTGAACGCTGACGGTAGCCGTCGATCTTGATTCCTTTGTTTCTTCGTGAGCCGAATAAATGAGCGTAGTATCCGGAGGTGAAATTTGCACTGATTTTTCGAATTGCAGTACGCTATCAGTGTTGCACTGCTTGTCTTCCAATTTAGGTTTAACAAATATACCATCAGACGATTGTACATGCACATATCCCGTCTTGGATGTTAATATGGGAGAACGAGGAGGTGATTCAATAGTGTCTCCTGTTGCTACAGCACGACTTTGTAGATTTGAAACAGAAACATCGTCTGTCTGGGAGGCAAAATCAACGAGAGATGGAGCCAGAAGTTCAGAAGAACAAATGCCGATTGGTTGGGACGATTCAATGCTAGCTTTACCGATTTTCATGCTTACAATATTTGGAATGTCTTCATGGATAAATATGGCGTGCGTTGAGAAGGGCGTTTCGCAAGTTAAAACTTTCACTAGAGATGGCTGAATAGAAGCAGGCAGTGGAGGGGCAGAACGGACAGTCACCGAGCTCTCCTTTTGTATGACCGGCATCGGCTCCTCCACCTGCACAGTCTCTGTTCCTCTGTGCACACCCACAGGTGCAGCTTCTGTCATCATGCCCATTGTCTGCGTCACTACTTTCGGTGTCGGCTCCTTCGACACCGACGTCACTGTGCTCACCACCTCCTTCGTTGGTGCTGACACCCGAGTCGATGCGACGTGGACCCAAGTCACTAGAGATCACTTCGGCAGGATGCACTTCCTCCTGTGTGACGGAAGACACAGTGGTGGACATCTCCTCTCCTGGCTCTCCAACACCTCTCTCCACTTGTTCTGGACCTCTCGCACCCGTCCCAACAACCTCCATTGGTGTTGGTTTCACAGCCATCACCACTGGTGCTTCAACCAACGACGTTACTGCTGTCTGTAATTCCACCTTCATTGTCGCCATGTCTGCATCTGCGTGCTCCGGTCTCACGATGCCTGATGTCACCTCGGTCGGTTGTGTCACTTGTTGCGTCACAGATGACACGGTGGTCGACATCTCCTCTCTTTCTCCTTCAACACCCACGTCCGTGTGTTTCGCACTCACTACACTCGAGATCACCTCACTTGGCATTTGTGGTTGATACGGCGTTTGCGTCAAACCGTATTTTATTACAATAGGTGCTGGTGCCATTTCGACAGGAGGAGCTGCATGCACAACCACTGTGCTCTCCTTCTGTATGACCGGCATCGGCTCCTCCACCTGCACAGTCTCTGTTCCTCTGTGCACACCCACAGGTGCAGCTTCTGTCATCATGCCCATTGTCTGCGTCACTACTTTCGGTGTCGGCTCCTTCGACACCGACGTCACTGTGCTCACCACCTCCTTCGTTGGTGCTGTCACACCCGAGTCGATGCGATGTGGACCCAAGTCACTAGAGATCACTTCGGCAGGATGCACTTCCTCCTGTGTGACGGAAGACACAGTGGTGGACATCTCCTCTCCTGGCTCTCCCATCGTACCCACGTCGGTGTGTGTTGGACTCCATACACTCGAGACTACTTCTGTCGGCACTGGTGCTTCACGAGTTGGTGGCACTGAATGAACCACAACTGGTTTGGCTGGCTCAATCATTACCTCTGTCATGGTTGCCGTATTCGTACTTAATGGCTGTGTAAGTTCCCCAAAATTAGCTTTACTTAGTTTTCGCATTTCAGCGATTAAGCCAGTTGTTATCACCTTCATATCCATGTCTCCAGTCTGAACGCTGACGGTAGCCGTCGATCTTGATTCCTTTGTTTCTTCGTGAGCCGAATAAATGAGCGTAGTATCCGGAGGTGAAATTTGCACTGATTTTTCGAATTGCAGTACGCTATCAGTGTTGCACTGCTTGTCTTCCAATTTAGGTTTAACAAATATACCATCAGACGATTGTACATGCACATATCCCGTCTTGGATGTTAATATGGGAGAACGAGGAGGTGATTCAATAGTGTCTCCTGTTGCTACAGCACGACTTTGTAGATTTGAAACAGAAACATCGTCTGTCTGGGAGGCAAAATCAACGAGAGATGGAGCCAGAAGTTCAGAAGAACAAATGCCGATTGGTTGGGACGATTCAATGCTAGCTTTACCGATTTTCATGCTTACAATATTTGGAATGTCTTCATGGATAAATATGGCGTGCGTTGAGAAGGGCGTTTCGCAAGTTAAAACTTTCACTAGAGATGGCTGAATAGAAGCAGGCAGTGGAGGGGCAGAACGGACAGTCACCGAGCTCTCCTTTTGTATGACCGGCATCGGCTCCTCCACCTGCACAGTCTCTGTTCCTCTGTGCACACCCACAGGTGCAGCTTCTGTCATCATGCCCATTGTCTGCGTCACTACTTTCGGTGTCGGCTCCTTCGACACCGACGTCACTGTGCTCACCACCTCCTTCGTTGGTGCTGTCACACCCGAGTCGATGCGACGTGGACCCAAGTCACTAGAGATCACTTCGGCAGGATGCACTTCCTCCTGTGTGACGGAAGACACAGTGGTGGACATCTCCTCTCCTGGCTCTCCCATCGTACCCACGTCGGTGTGTGTTGGACTCCATACACTCGAGACTACTTCTGTCGGCACTGGTGCTTCACGAGTTGGTGGCACTGAATGAACCACAACTGGTTTGGCTGGCTCAATCATTACTTCCGTCATGGTCGCAGTCGATGTCGCTTTAGGTCTGGGCACTTGCATGGATGTGACTACGGGGGTTCTCGACTTCTCCGTCACTTCAGTCGTCGTTTCGTATTGTCCTTCCCTCCCTTTTGCATGGACCTCCGTCGTAGTTAGCGGGCGTTTCACCTCTTCGTAGCTAGTTATAGCCTGTGCAATTGGAGACTCGTACACTGACTGTATCGTTCCAGCCTCCAGAATGGGTGCCTTGACAACTGCAGTTGGTTTGATTGTGGGTATGAGATCCACGTTGGCGGTGGCGTATTCCAGTTTCGGCAAGTGCAATTCTCCAGTCGTTGTGCCCTCGTAATGTTGCTGTACTTCTGTCTGTATCATGCCATAACGTATCACAACAGGTGCCGGTGTTGCCTCAAGTGGTGGAGCTGCGTGCACTGTTACAGTGCTCTCCTTCTTAATAAGAGGCATTGGCTCCGCCACCACGACTGTTTCCGTTCCTCTATTCACGCCGATAGACACAGGTTCGGTGACGGTGCCACTTGCCTGTGTAGAAATCTTCGTCCTCTGTGCCACCATTACAGAAGACACAGTGGTTGAAGTCTCCTTCACCGGTGCTGTGATACCAGTGTCCGCATGCTCTGCACTCCAGCCACTGGAGGTCATCTCAGTCTCTGGTCTCAGAACAGTCGACGTCACTTCCGACATAGGTGTTGCAGTGGCAGCAGGGGGAACAGAGTGTACTAGGATAGGCTTTGTAGGCTCAATCATCGCCTCAGTCATAGTCGCCCTTGACGTATTAACGCGATGCGGAATCGCGGTCGATGTGACAATCAGGTCCTTTGGCAACTCCATCATATGCGTTGTCGTTTGGACTTGACCAGGTGCTGCCAGCGCCTGCACCTCCCTCGGATACATCACCGGGCGTTTAGGTACTGATGGCATCGGCTCTGATGTTGTGGTGGCTTGCACTTTTACTGTTTTTATTTCCAATTTTGGGGTTGGCATTTTTTCCGTTATAGCTATAAGTTTCTCCGGAACATAGGCTACTTGGGACTTTGCTGTTGACAATAGAACCCTCGCTGGGACAGTCTCCTTCTCGTCCTTCTGTTGCACTTCTGTTGTTATTACGGTCGTGCCTACCTCTTTAGGTTTTTCGATTTCCTTTGTAAAGATTCCTTCATATTGCAGTTGGTGTGGTGTCTGTGTCTGGCCGAGTTTTAATGCAATAGGCTCCGGTTTAGCTTGAATTGGTGGGGCCGTGTGAACCAAAGTTTCTGGCTTTTCTTTTTGTATGACTTTTGCCTGCTCTTCAGTCACCATCGTCTCTGTCCATGCGTCCATGTAGGATTCCGAAGGTTCTGTAGTGATACCAATCGCTTGTGTCACTTTAGCTGCGGGTTTTTGTATCTTGGTCGACATTACTGTATGTCTCATAAGCGGCGTTGCTGATTCGATCATTGCTTCAGTCATGGTGGCGGTCGACACGAGTTTTGGATGGGGTTGCTCGTCTGAAGTAATTTGCATGCTCTTTGGTAAGTCTGTCATCTGTGAGGTCGTTTCTGCTTGACTAGTTACCGTCACAGCCTGAACTTCGATTGAACATAAGGTCGGTTTTTTCGGTGTTACTCCCACAGATTCAACTGTCTGGATTGCTTGGACTTCTACATTGTGCATCACCGGCCTTGATGGTGTCACCTCTTCGCCTACAGCCACATTGTGTTCTGGAACATAAGTAACCTGTGACTTGGCTGAGGACAGTACAACTTTCTCAGGCATTGCCATTTCTAAAACTTTTGGTTCCATCCTTGTCATTGTTAGGATGGAAGTGTCTACGACCTTGGGCTTTTCAACTTCACCTGCAATGATGCCTTCGTAGTGTAGTTGGTATGGAGTCTGAACCAAATTATACTTCACCTTTAGTTGTATGGGTTTCATTTCAACTGGTGGTGCTGATTGAACCTTTAGTGTGCTCTCCTTCTGAATAACAGGTGTCGCCTCCTCCATCACAACTGTTTCCGTCCACGCGTCAACATACGTTGCCAAAGGCTCAGTAGTAATACCAATAGCCTGCACTGAGACTTTAGATGCCGGTTCCTTGGACATTGAGGATGTGGCTGAGTGAATTTCTTTAACTGGTGTTGCTCTACCCGAATATTCTCGTTCCGGCGGAGCTGAGCGTTCAACATCGGTTCTTTCAGGTTGGATCAAGACACCTGTCACGGAGGCAGTTGACATGGTTGCTGGTTTAGCAAGATCAGCGGATGAAACAGTTGAGCCCTTAGGTCTTTCAGCGACATGTGTTGTTGTCTCCATGTGACTGAGATCCACTTCTGCCTGTGTCTCCACCGAGTGCATTTCTGGTTTGGAAGGTGCTGAATGAACAGTCTCGAACTTTCCAATAGCTCCCACTTTTGCCATACGCATCACGATCTTCGAAGGTTTTTCTCCTTCAATTATAGCCGCACTGTGTTCAGGGATATATGTCACTTGTGATTCGACTGAAGATAGCACAACTTTTGCAGGGACTGGCATTTGTATAACCTTAGGCTCCATTTCTACCGTCCTCGAAGTGGATGTCTCTACTACAGCTGGCTCCTTCACTTTACCTGTGACCACTCCTTCATAGTGCAATTGGAATGGTGTCTTTACTAAACCGTACTTTAATGTGACTGATTTTGGAGTCGCCTCAACCGGTGGAGCTGATCGAACAGTTACCGTGCTTTCTTTCTTAATCAAAGGCATTGGCTCTTCAAACACTATAGTTTCCGTTCCTCTGCTTACACCAGTAGGCCCGCGTTCGGTCATTAAGCCAACAGTTTGTGTGTAAACCTTCGATGCTGGCTTCTCAGACACTGGGGTCACTGCACTGGTAACCTCCTTCTCTGACGGTGCAATGCTCGTGTCTGTATGCTTTGGGCTCCAAGCACTTGAAGCCATTTCGGCTGAGTAAGGGAGTTGTTCGATGAATGAGGTAACCACGGTGTAAACCTCTGTTTGAGGAATCTGTGGTGCGATTGGTGGTGCTGAACGCACAACATCGGATCGATCAGGTTTAATAAGGGTATCTGTCATCGCTCCAGACGGCATTGCCCCAGGTCTAGCAACCTCGCTTGAAGAGATTACTGATTCTTCTGGTCTATCAGCAATGCCCGTTTTCGCTTTAACGCTACCAAGTACTTGAACTTCCGGAATGTAGGTTATCTGGGATTTGGCTGTTGATAAGACAACCTTTTCAGGAAGTGGCATCTCTACAGTTGTTAAGTGGGTCGTGTCCACACCTTCAGGTTTCTCAACTTCGCCCACAAAGCTGCCTTCGTAATGCATATAGTATGGTGTCTGTATCAGCCCGTACCTTATTGCAGTAGGCACAGGAGTTGCCTCAACTGGTGGCGCTGAGCGAACTTTAATAGCAGTCTCTTGCTGGATAATAGGCACTGGTCCCTCCATGACATCCGTTCCCGTCCACGCATCTGCAACGTCGTGAGAAGGTATAGTCGAGACGCCAATGGCCGGAGACTTAGTCACTGACGAAACGGTGCTGCCAATCTCCTTCGTTGGTGCTACGATTCCAGAACCCGGCTGTTCAACACTCCACCCACTGGAAGTCACCTCAACCAAATGCGCAGGTATCTCAGTAGCCGAGGTCACTGTGGTGATAATCTCCGATGTTGGTACTTGTTGTGTAAGAGGTGGGGCACCGTGCACAAGTTTGGATCCTGTGGGTTCGACCGGCGATTCGGTCATCGTGGCTGCTGTTTTAACTCCTTCCCTCTTACGAATTGATGTCTGGGTTGACGTTGTGAAACAATTGAACATTGGTGGTTTTATTATTCCCTCATATTCATCTCTACTTGTCATTTGAACGCCTCGTTCGTAATAATCGCCACTTTTTGTTGTTCCCGAAACTATTGCTTCCATCGTTCTTTCTGAAATCGGTCGACGCTCTCTTGGTTCCTGTTGAGACGGTTCTAGTGACACATCGTGCTTCAGCTTCATCTCTCCATTCGCGTCAGACTGCCATGATGCAACTCTAGGCTCTACCCTTAGTACGTCTTTTGCGTCTATTGGGATTTTCTCAATGTCTAGTTGAATCCCTCTGCTTTGTTGGTTGTCGCCAGTTGGAATTATGGTATCTTGTGTGCTCTTAGCTGCGGTGATTTGTAAATAGACCATCGAGACATCGCCTTTTTGCGGTCCGGGTGTAAACTGAAGCTGACGTCGACTACGATACCGTCCATCCAAGGAAGAAATCCTAGGAACTTCTCCGCGTTGCCGCATTCCCTTTTCCAGATTAATCTTCCTGTTCAATGTCATTGAACTAATCACGGTATCCTTAGTCTCCTCAATCACCTCTGATACTTGTTCACCAGGCCGTTTGCGAGTTGGTTTGTAGAGGAGTCTACTCGTTCTCCGAGGTTGACCGGTGTCAGTCTCATCACTAGATTCCGTCAGTAAGTCATCTACGCCAACAATAACGGCTTTTCGATGCGGTCGTCTAATGTATCGTGGCCTATTGGTTAGTGCAGCCGTTCGATGAGTTGCATCTCTACCATACAGCCGAAATTCATGAGGTGAAAGATCCTTGTCTCTTTCAATGTCGTACTGCGAATCGCTTGTCTCCGATCCTCCCGAAAGCTCCTCCGACGATGAGTAATATTCACCGAAGATGGTGTGTACTTTTTGGACTGGGGCCCTTGGGGAGCGCTGTTCACTTCGGAAGGCATTCACCTGACGGAGCATTTTCTCCAACTTTTTATGTTCCTCAACCGACTCCTCACTAAAAAAACCACATTAGTTAGAATCAGTTAACTTACTAGACATATTTTAGGTCCCCTATAGATTTCATGGTTGATGCGTCGAAGATTTCTTGTCTGGTGTTCTCCTCAATGTCCTTCATGAAACGCTTGATTTGGTTGACATGATCCTAAAAAAGCGTTGCATCCTAGTTAGCATGGAAGTGACGAAGAAAAAATAGTGATCAAGGGCTTAATTGCAAAAAAGACCCAAACTAAAACTTTTTAGTCAATTGAAAAGCATGCCAACAAAAATAGTGCCCCACAGAGCTCCATATCCAACTTACTCTCAACTTTTGAACTGTTTTTCTGTACGATGCTACCTCCGTGATCTTCACGTGCACATGTTCGGATGTTTCTTCGCCTAAATTGTTATGCGATTAAAATACCCAAATCATGAACTTACGAGTTTCCTGACTACTTATTTTCTCCCTCAACGTGGAAATCATTTCATTGAGGACTTTGTTGGCTGTTCCACTCTCTGGATCCTCACACGGGAAAGCTCTCTCAACTTCCTCCAAGAATTGCTCGAAAACTCTCTCGTTTTCCACCCGGATGTACTAAAAAGTTGACAGAGTTGATAGTATTTAAGTACCACTACCATGCTCACTGTAATTACATACTATTGTCTACGATAGGTAACCTGCTCAAGCTATTGCACTCATCCACTCATAATAAGCACCAAATTGATAAGTGTAGTGGGGAAGTGGCGAATAGAAGTCCTACCCTAGCATCAATGAGGCTTGAGAAATAGGAAGAAAGAGCTTTCACGCCCTTCGTTAGCCAGATGTCGATAGCCTCTCTCCACATGTTGGTGAAGAAATCGTAAATCCTATAAAGAATAATAATGCATTAATCAAAGGTTAGGCGAAATCTCCATCTTTCTCATGGGTGAAATAAAGAGCACTCCTTGCCTTTGTGAGCAACTAAGCACAGTACGTGGAATCAGTCTACTCACTCGTAGGCATGGTTGATAGCCTCCTCATCATGCTCATTAATCATCACCGTGACAGCGGGCACATCGACAGTCAGGCTGCCATCTATGGTGCGAACCTTCCACATCACGGGCTCACGCTGACTGCAGAGGGTGTGGCTGCATCCAGGCGGTGTGGTACTGGTAGACACGTCACTAGGACCACCGGGACTTCCAGTGGCCGTGGAGGATTCACTACCATTTCTTTGACGCTTTCCTTGTACGTCTTCCTCTGTCGCCATTCCCGACTCCACCTCTACATCGGTTGGACTTGTTGTTCCTGTGGTGGTGGACAATGGCAATCCACAAACCTCACAGCCTGAACGATGATGAAGGCTGCAGTATTGCGAACATGTGCTGCATTCTGAGGTTTCTGAAGCATCTGTTGTCTCCGAGTTAGTATTCAAGGGTGTCACATAAGCGTTGTCCAGCACGTAGACGTGCTGGCCGGCACGCAGACCGAAGTTCTTGGTGGAGTAGTCGCAAAGCATTATACCCGAGACTGGACGATTCAGTCCTCGTACACGGAGGTACACTGGATTTACATGCTGTGCTTTATCCAATATTCGCAACACTTCTGAGGCTAGGGATTGAAACTTGAAAAGTCCTTCCTGTAAAACCAATATTTATGATTTTAAGCAAAAGTTCAGATATACCATCGCAAGCCTTTTAACTTCCTTATGGAACTTACGGTTATGTAAGAGTTAAGGCGAGTGGTGGTAATAGACGGGTATTCAACATCGATTTCCTTGAAGCGATTGTAGTTTGCTTCGGCTCTCTTTTGAAGAGATTTGAGGAAGTGGTCACAATTGTAGTAGAACTGAAGGAAAGGCAAATGAAGTTATTAAGCGCTCTACTCCACAGTGAAGTCACCCAGTAGCAGGTCATTCTTACCATCTGGTATTCGGAAGCATTCGAAATGTGGACTCGACTGACATGGGAGAATCGTTGCACAGTTTTCCAACAAGCTCGAGTGTTCTTACTTAGATTCTGAAAAGTGAGAGTCAACAGGTAAGATCTACTGACAAATTTGGCAGTAGCAATTCAGTATTCACACATCATTAACAGCACCACTTACGCGATCCCAAAATGCTGGGCTGCCTTGTACGTTAACAAGATCAACTGCTCGATCTGAAACCTTTTGAGCCATTTCCTACGAAAAAAAGGGGAAAAGTTTGTTTGCTGTGACTCAGCTCAGCTCTTCTAACTTTTATTCATTTTATTTTTCACATCCTGAACATCCATTGAAACCCTTGGGATATGCACCAGAAGATTTCACACGACAAGGCGCTTTCAGGTGGGTTAAACTTAATTTGTGGAGGCGAAAATGAACGACAAATTCTTCCACCAACATTATAAAATGATGAAGTGAAAATTTAACATCGTCAAATGGTTTGATTAAATTATACCGGAGCTTGGAGTGGATCCATTAAAAGTGACCCACTTTATCCCATTATACAAAGCATCTCTGCACCTGTTCTACAGATTGGAGGTGCTTGGTAAAGTATACTACCATCAGAACAAGGGAAAGTGTGTTGAAGTATGTGGATGAAGAAAACCTCCTAATCTTGCATTCCGATTTATGCAAAATAACGGCAATTTGCATATCGCCTTCCGTGTGTCACCCCATAGCCGCATGCACACACGCACGCACCCATGCACGCACGCATGCACACATGCACGCACCCACGCACGTGCACGCAAGTGAAGTGTCAACAGGGCTACGCGCCAGGTCTTGGCGGCGCATTGAGGTGTGCCAACTATGTAATCTTGTAGTCTATGTAGTCTCAACATGGTTCTCTGCTGACTAATAAATAATCTAACACATAAACTGAGTGAAGCTGATGCAATCGCCAATACAAGAAGGTGCTTAAGAGAGTGTGTGCTTCAAGAATGTTGCACACCTAGCACTTAATGGGCCATAAATATTGTATTTCCCATATTTTACTGTTCAAGAGACTTGATAAATTGCATTACTTTTGTTTTCTTGTACGCTACTACCACTAGGTAAGTCGATTGAAGAGGAGAACGATAGAGATAACTACTAGCTCCAATACAAGTTTTTTGGAGAATAAAATGAAGACTGTTTTTTGATCTTCCTTTTTTCGCCAAAATAGTGAGGAATAACTTACAGAAAACATGTGCTCCAGACTGGTGATGGGGGAGAGGAAATCCAAGTGTTCCCGATTGATGTTAATGAGAGTCTGGAGATTATTTGCATCCTGTTGGGAGTACAGTCCCTGAATTTAAAGAAAGCGCAAAACAATGCCTTCGATTTAAGCGTTTTTTTTTGTGATGACTCATTGTGGTCGAAACACTTACTCTTGAAACGCAGGTTTTCAGTTCATCCTCAAGGTACGTCTGGTAGTCGAGCTCTTGCTCGAGAGCTTGGTGTGTCTCACCAATATACTCCATGTTTATACCGGACTGCAATTGTATGTATAAGTAAAATGATAAGGTGAATTAACCAGCAAGTACTAGAAGGCCGTGATATATACGCATTTGCCATTTTACCATCATTTTTTTTACATCATCATGGGAGAATGCTTTAGTAGGGATTAATTCTTTGCATGTAAAATGATATCATATCACTCCTGGGCAGTACTGGATGAAATTTCCCTTCAGGTAGCATATGGGTATAATTTCTTCAGTTTAGAAAGCCATTTTTACAAGTCTTGAATGTTTGCTTCGAGAATTACTGGGTAGCTCACACACTTTACAGCGAAATAATTGTTACTCTGAAATATACGCCAAGAATCGTCAATCTTTTGTCCTTTTCCACATTTCTCAGTGAAATAAATTCTGTGATGCATTTTAATACCTCATTACTGCAGAATCTGGGCATTACTATTGTCGAACATTTAACTACGGATAGGAAAACTGATGACTTCTAAGTAGTACGTATGTTCAATAGTTACTATCTTTAAAAAGTAGAGAAATCTTGCCAAGAATTACTTCTATATACTTGAATGGTAAAAGTATTGCAATGATATTTCCAAGTATTCATTTTCCATTGACCTTCTCTGCTTAGGAAAAAGGGATATGTTCTTTTCATCACTTGACTGACCGGAGGTAGCTTTGTCAATTGAATACACAAAACCCAAAGCCATTTAAGGTCAACTGAGTGGAGAGAACTAAAGCCTACACCCATATCATATCGAGATATAATAGGAGAAAGGAGAGAGAGAGAACTCACCAGAAGGTGCGGCAAGGTTTCCGCCCTCGGTCGGTCATCGAAAATAGCTCCAGCGTCCATATTGACGCGTGATTGAAATGTTCTCTTTGGTTAGTAGATGGTACTTTACTCGAAATCGAAAATTGATACAAGAAACGGAGTAGAGTTTAAAGCGATCTGCGAAAAGTGTGTTATGTCGTATAGCCTCGTCGTAGCTCACTCTCACCGTGCACGTATGAATGGTACAGTGTGTGTGAGAACGGCCTTATAGAGGCCTGCAGGGAGCCAATTGGCGACGTGTTGTGCGGATTCTCTTTGGGGGCGTTCAGTGAAACGCTGTGTTTGTGTGTGCTTAGGTGAGCACAGGCTCCCTCTGACTCAGCCCAATGAGCGAGTGCGTGCATGTGGTGGAGGTGGCTTGACATCCTGCCACGACATCCCCTCCACACTTGCTTTCTCGTCCACAGCATGGTTTTACGATTAGTGATAGTTAAAGAGATGGAATTGGGCTTACTTTTCAAACAAAGCGGGATTACTTCAATATGCCTAAAAGTTGGTCATTTGGGGACTTAAAGTTCCATCAATTTTATCTCTGCAAGGCGACTATGCCAGTAGCTTCCTCCTCCCATTCTTCCATAATCGGACGGACGTTATTCGAAGTTTTATTTTATTTTCCAAAAGAAGCACCTTATAGGTAATTTGTACATCATCCAAATCGGTGATAAAAACCAAGAAATTGGGAGATTTATTGCGCTAGTACTTTAGAAATCGCCTATCCTGTCAATTTGAATGGGAGAAGTGGATGGCTCTGAATATGCTTAAAAGAGGTGTGCTAGTCTTTCTCCTTCACCTACCTGTCCGTCACGGGGTGTGTGGGACAGAAATGACACTGCTAGAAGAGACAATCAACTCAAGTGACACCGCGGTTCAGCTGTTTCCCACTCGTAAATTACACTGAATTAGGCTTCGATGGGTAGTTAATAAAAGATCTCCCATAAAATGAATAGTCTGGCTTGCTTAACTCTCATGACGGCTGACATTTGAATTGTGTAGAATATTAAACTACCATTCCTTCAGTTGATCTAGACGACTTCGCTGTTTTGTACAGCCAGAATGAACTTCTCTTTCCCTTCCATTTGAATTACTATTTATGAAGGTGTTTTAGATAAATAGCTCTTCAACACTGCTTACTTCTGCAGCCCTTTGTTTTGGTGTTGCAAGTAATTAAGCCGCCGTCCTTGAACTTCCGCCCGGTGTTATAGCCTTTAGGCTGTCGCAGTAGCTCCCCACAGCCCTTCTTTATGCCGACAATAAATATATTTGCCTTTCCGTCTTCAGAGAAGTCCCAAGGTGCTACAGATCATTTATTGATGTAAATTATCAAACTTTGTTGCGTAAAGAAGACCAAGTGATGAAAGACTTCCACTGCACGGTTTCGTTGTGCATTGGAGAGAGAGTTGCCCTTAGTAGAGAGGATCTCAAAAGGCTGCTAGAGCTTGAGAAATAATTTATACAACAGAAGACGCTAGAATCTAGCCATTTTTAAATTAATTATATTATTACGCATGGGAATACACCAAACTGTAGTCGTACCATCATGTCAATAACCTGTCCCTTCTGCCTCGTTTGAGAACACAACTTGCCATTGGCAGTAGGCATACAAATCTGATTTAATGCGGCTCTCTCTTTCTCTCACAGAAAACTTTTACTGCTATTTAACACCAAGGTTTCAAGCCGCCCTGAAGTGTTTGTGCATATCACAGCACCCAGCCCCAGTGATTAAGGTTGGATCATATGATTTTCCCTCGCCGCTCAAATAAATAAATAAGTAGTATGTTTGTAACCTTTTGCGTATAATTCTTGACAATCATTTCGATTGTAGGTATCTAAAACGGTGCTGTATTTTTAAGCAGGCAAAAAGTTTCTTGCTATGTAAGTAAAGCAAAATGACGACGCCTATTTTATGAACAAAAAAGTCGTGAACGTATCTACCATTTAGTTGATGGCTGTATCTCCGGTTGTCCTTGAATGAACCACTCAAATTTATGTGCCCTTCCACCTATCTCAACGCTTGTGTGAGACAAATGACCTCCCGCGGTCATTCTATGTGTGACTAGGACATCCACAGGCTAATTTAGACCTTTTAAGGTCACTCTATCTAGGTCGAAGTCATTAGCTTTGAAATAAGCATCCGTTTCATCAAAATTTAGACGTAGTAGCTAATTCGATGTAATACTTTGAGTGTTTGTTTAGCTCTCGGTCTACTCAGGAGCCGCGCCATCCTACTGCTTCCAAAGAGTCTGGCCTCCAGGCCTTGTTATTAGCCCCGATCTGTTCCATGGGTTGAAAATACCTGTCCTGCTTAAGTAGTGCGTCTTCTTTAGTCTCAGGGCGCTTTATAAGCACCGCCTTATTAATTTTAAAGTGCGCAGTAAATTGTTTCAAGGTTACACATTAATGAAGCAACGCAGGTCATGACAGCTTCTCATTGGTTCTCCGTGAAAGCGAGAGAGAGAGAGAGGCTTTAGTTTTGATCCTAAAAAAAGGAATTCTGCCACTTGTCGGTCTCAAGTTGAGTAAGATAACGTCATAGCCCAAAGGCCGCATCCCTCAAAAGTCGAGAGAGGGAAACCAGAGGTGGTGCATTTCAGTGTCATCTAATTAACACCACAATGGGAATTGTGATTACCTGGCGCAGTGATGCTTGTCAATCGATTGCTCATTTCATTTGTCACGTATGCAAATGGATGTGTTTGAAAACGCCAAGTTAAAAAATTTAGCCCATAACAAAGAAAAGCTTACGGCGCCTTTAGACTTAGAGTCCAGCTTTGTCTACAGCTAAGTGTGCATTTTCATTTTGGGCAAAAAATAAAACATAAATTTAATGCAACCCTTTGGAATTAGCAAAAGTTGAGAAGATAAAGCTTATTTTTATCGGTCTTTTTTTCAAAGGTGTCAAGTGGATCTGACGCATCCATTCGTTTTTAAGGCGTTTGACTATCAAGGCATACTTGTGTGGGGTACAGTGAAGTGACTCGCTACTGCAAGTTGGCTTTGCTGTGCTCTGGTATGCAAATTTTGGTGTGGAGACTCCACTGCTAGCTATGCAACAGGTGTTTTACCAACACTTCACTTCTACTTTCCCACATAGGAGGAAAAATGAACAGGTAGGTAAGTAAGGTGGGACCTCAGCGAGCCCCCTCAATCTCTCTTGGTAAGGGGACTCAAAGTTTAAAATTCTGCCACCTAATATGTGCGATTGAAAAACACGAGATTGTAGAAGTTATTAGCCCTCCCGAGGGTTAACTAAAATCCCTTGGAAATGTGGCCCAACTCGGCATGAATTGGGGTTGCAAGGTGAGCGATAAATCGTGACTGATGGCTAGGCAACCTTTTGCACCATGCATTGTTGTTGCTGCTGTTGTTTTCTCCCCCCCCCCCCTCCTCAGTGAAAATGTCTAAAATGGAAGGAGGATATTTTTCGCCAAAAAAATGCGCACAAACACAAAAGCACAAGCACACACACAAACGTTGAGAGCTAAGCAAAGTAGAGGCTACTTGAGAGAGCGAGCCTAGAGCTCTCACAGTTACACGTCTTGCCAACACGGCCTCAATGCAAATCGCATAGAGAGTCACACACACACACAATCCGCCCCAGCACAGCTCAGCTTATACACTCCGCTTTGGCGTGCTCAGCTCCGCTCCAACGAATCACTTCTCTGTTAGGTATCTTGTGTGGATTTGGGTGCGAGTTGCACCAGATTGCAGTTGTACACCGCCTCGAGCTCTCCAGCCTGGTTAAAATGCAAGATGACTGTGCCACCTTGTCACCACTATGTGAAGCATTGATGTGCTCATCCTGGAGCGAATCGAAATCCATGTTTACCCTTGGGTCACATTTTGGCCTAATCTAATCTAATTTACGGCAAAGCAATAGAATAACGCAATTATTTGCTTGTAAAATAAAATTACAGAGTGAATCCAAGTAGTCGAAATATCAAGTTACCTTTGCACTAAATTTCTGTCAGAGTCTAGTAAATAGCAGTTAAGCGCTTCTCCTCCTCCTAGATATTGGGAAGAATATCCAGCTTGATATTTGAGTAGGGTGGTACTTTGTCTGGGACGAAATCTTACCCCACTCATAATGGCTAGAATTCATTAAGACCAAATAAAAGTAGACTAACAAGCTCCTAAAGCTCTGCACACAAATGAAAATTTATACGCTTCTAGGTCCTTTTTTATTATTGCTTATTAATTTCACCATGATTTACGCATCTCATCTGAGGCGATGCCAATTGAGGCTAAACGATCTATCAAACGGCCTCCTCAATGCGCAGTAGCGTTTGGAGTACCAAAAAAGTCTCACGAAAAAAAGGGAGCACCGACAAAGACAATATGCCTTTGTGCACCAGCAATACAGTGATGGTGCTGGTGGGGGAGGAAATCATGTGTTGCTCAAGTTTTGGCATCTAAGTGCCTCATCTATCAGGTAGGTTCACAGTTTACGACTGGCACAGTAGGCTCTTGACTTGTTTGCCAAGATTAACTTCGCATTGTCCCTTTGTGACAATTTGGTAGGCACAAACTTGTTATTCACAGTTTGAGTAGTGTAAATTAGTTTATGGAAGGGGAATGCCGATTCATTAGAGTTTAGTGTAGTGGTGCGTTTGTATAAGTTGCGTCTTTTAACTACTCGAAAAAGAAATATTTGGGACTCACTACTGCTTCGTGTGTTTCGAAAATATTGTTTTCCATTAAAAGCTAACAAGTAGATCAACACCTATTAAGATTCATCTCACTTTTTCGACTTTCATAGGTCACTCGACACATCGTAATGGAATATTTTTTTCGAGCAGATATATTGTCATGGTGGTAACCGCCATAGCAACTGCGTATTTTTATTGCAGTAATGTGACACCAATCGTCAGCACTAAGATTGCAGGCTGTAGTGACGTTCCTTACATCCCTCTCATCGTTTCTCACTCAAGTATTTGGTTTGTGGTACGATCTGGTGGAACCACTTATGCGTCGCACTTTTGTAACTTCAGGCTTAGTTGAGGCAACTTGCCCATTACATTAGTGCTGATGTATCCGGCGGTCGTATGAAGAGTGGAATGTGGAATCAACTACTATGAAACACAAGTTTACTTCTGCGCAGTTTTTGCTTTGAATCTTCTTTCATGGAAGTTCTTTAGTTTCTTTTGCTATTCTGTACGAATTCAAGAACACATTTAGTTGAGGTACTATTTTATCGTGACCATTTAACAAGTAATCAAAGCATGAAAACGAGTAATTCGTCTTTTATGATACAAACGGTTCTAATATTCTTGTCAGTTTTTTTAGCCAATATTGTTTTCTGCCCATTGAATCGTGCAGCTGAGTCATCGTAGTCATGGCGATAGCCTTGCCCACACACTCAAAAATGACTCAGAAGGCATCAAGAACAACTTTGCATCACATGTACAGCATAGTTAAAGGCGTTAAATATTGTGACTCTTGTGTAATTTTTTTGTTGTCTTCAAGGCCTCTACTCCTCGTGAGAATCTACAAGTATCCCACTATAGTTGTTGGCATTTTTCCTCGAGTGTCAGCGTCCTTAATACACAAATGCTTTGTGTGTGCTTAGTATAGGCGAAAGCGCAAAATTTAATTAATTTATCCACTTTCGAATGCACGAAATTTTGTTGTGTGTGTATTTTTATAACAAATCTTGATGGACTTGCAAGCTTTGTGCATTATTTATGATCTACATTTCGTGTGAGGACATTTTTAAAACTCAGCATTTCACTGACATTATATAATTAACGTATTTGCTGCTTGTAAAATACGTTTTATGCTCAAACGCGCAATAAGAGCTCTTTTTTACTTTGACTTAAAGGATTGCCTCACGTAGGGAGTTCTAATGGATTCATTAATCTCCGAAAAGATTGATATAGGAAGACCCTGGTCAAGGAATGACTGCGTATTTCGTTTTTTTGTGCAGAAAGTTGGTTGGGCGAAAAAATGCTAGCAGTCGGTACTCTACATACGCACCTGAGCAGTTTGTGACCTCTGCTGCAAACTAGGATTGTTCACATTTTTGAGAAGTGACAATTCGAAAAGTCGTACTCGGCATTGAAATAAGATAAGCTTCATTAGAATCCGCACATGGTAGGAAATGGTTTATGCAGCAGCGTAGAGGAAGTAAAAACAAGGGTCTACTGCACTGCTAATGAGTAAATGCAATAAATTTTAAATAAGATTTCTGTTTTATTGGCGTTGTTTGCTCCAGGCGATCACTTCATTAAGACATAACCTTAAACGATATGGAATGGTTGAGCTGTGGGCGTGAGTCACAAGAATTTGTGTCATAAAGCAGAGCATGTGGAAGAGTTGGATATTTATATCAGTTACTAGAATCATGATTTTCGCATTTCCATATCACGATAAATTTCCTCTTGTTGGTTTTGTATGCTACTCATTTGGGTTAATGAAATAAACCCCTACCTTTGTGTGAATTTGTTAATGCGGGACTCTCAAATGGCCTGGATTGCATTAGCCTTCTTTCATTCCGATAAAAGCCGATGCAGGAAGCACCTGATCACCAACTCTTATCTCTTTTGAGTCATGGCGCCCACGCCAGTTCTTCCACTTCCCTGACTAAGCGTCTCTCCCACCCTCATGTATCTTTCAGCCTGTCACTTAACATGGTCCACCATACACGCACGCATCTCCACAACATCTTTTTACATACATTCATTCCCATTTTTTCACGTCTGTTAAATGAATTCATAAATCTGTCTCTGCACACATTTGCCCTTTTGCGCATTTTATTGACGCTAGCCAAAAATTTCGGTATCCAAATCCACAATTGTGCTTTCTTTGGTTTCGAAAAATACACGGTCCACGTAACTGTCAATAAGACGCACTGCGAGCATAGATTTTGCTATAAACTTCACATGTGATAGTCTGAGACAAGCATGAGTCTTGCATAAAATGTGAATTAAATTAGCTAGACTGCTTCACGTTTTGTTGCATTTGCAAACTGACTGTCCAAATCATGTGGAATCCACTGGTGGATTTTATTTGTTAGGCGGAGAAATAACTTGCAGAAGCTAGAGACAGCAGAAGTGGCTTGTAATTACAGCTAATTGTATGACTTGACTTGTAATTACAGCTAATTGTATGACTTGACCAGTAGATAACGGTGAGCAAACCGTGGTCTTTTTTGCTTTGCTGCCATGGTAATGAACCATGCTGTTAAATGAAATAGCAATAACCTTGCCTGGTGCTTGAGAATTTGGAAATTTTTAAGTGTTTGAGTGCTACCAACCTTGAAAGGGGTAACTGTTAGATAAATCGAGCAAGTACTGACGATTTGGCTAAAGTGGATTTAGTTTTTCCATCAAGTCTACACCCCGCAATTAAGATGAGATGAAACATTTAAATCCAGCTCCACGAGACATCTTATTCACTCTCGCCAGTTTTTCTAACCCTTTATTTAAGCAAAATGATAGATGCTAAACGAAAAATGGCATTACGTTTGCATAATTCTCGGTCACACACCGTGTCACCAATTTTGCCAGACATGTAATCCACAAACAGACCTCGGTAAAATCCACTTTACAGATTGACGAAGCCTTATTCGCTGATGCCAATTAAAATAGCAAATGTTAGGTACGAAGGAAGGTTCAATACCCATCGGTGCTGGTAAACAGGAGTTGCTTGGATCCTCAAATAAAGAACAACGAATAACAATGTTTACTGAAACTATATCAGTAGATGTGTATTAGGAACACGAAGTTCGCTTACTGTAAAAATAAAAAAATTTGTACAAAGTAATGAATAATGCCTACACATATGCATGGGAGGCGCCTCCTTTGTCATTGAAACTGGATGAACTACTTCGATTCCACTTCCTTGTAGTTTGCATAGTGGAAAGTCTATCCAGACAATAATCAGACGACTTTTCGACGATGATTACTGAGATAGTAATTCGAAAGTCACATACCAAATGATTGATTACACAGCTGACAGCAAGCTGAATACATTGTAGGGGTCAATTCACACTAGTCACTAAAGCGTCGCGCTAACTCCGATCCATACCAGTCGCCTGACCCTAAAATCGCAGTTAGAATGGAAAATGTCTACTGGGTGGTTGAGATGCGAATTCCGGAGGTACACAAGATGAGCTTCCTAAATATCATAGCCCAAATCATAAAAAGTAATTATAGTCTCAAGTATGACCCTCTTTAATTAATTCCATCCTCCTTTTGTCAGCATTTAAGGTCAATGCCAAATCCTACCCCCATGCTCCAATTCACAGTTTACACCATGACAAAAAAACCTGTCATTTTACAGGTAAGTCTTTTGGGCCCTTGAAAACACTTTTGATGTGCAGGTGTCATCACCGCCTTAGAGGGCGCTCGTACATTCCGTGAGGCGATATGAATGGATGGAATGGCTCTAACTAAGGCAATATCCAACGTTGCTTCAATGTCAAGCCATACTGACTCACACCTCGGATCCGAATGCTAGTAAACAGAGTTGTATTGAAAAAAAAAAAACGACTTTCAAAGCACACAATGGGAGCGCTCTAATGTAATCTACGTGCCTTCAGTCTGTTGAGCCTTTGCTTCGCTGTAGAGGGTGACGGCCATTGGTTGAGGCAGGATATCTCAAGCCTCGCCGTCTTCGACACGCCTAATGTGCGCGCCTAAGGATAAACAAAACCCGCGCATTCTTCTTGGTCCAATGTCAACATCTGGGAGACGTCATCGTTGATGTCGCACCCATCAGGATGTTTAGTGTTTACGAGTTCAATGCGCACGCCTCGACCAACCTAGCCTCACGTCAGGTACCGCACCTCACCAGCTCTGGAATCGCCGCCTTTGCAAGCCGTAGATCCAGACACCACCGCAGCTCGGTCGCAACTCCATTACACTACCTTGAACCAATTTATTGAAACAGCTGAAACCATCATATAAGCGCTCTCAGAGCACCATTAAATCACTCACCTCGGTCACAACAAGCCTACAAAGGAAGTGGTCTGGTTAACTCGTTGAAGTCCTGACTACGGTTAAATCTGGTAGTGGAAGAGTGAATCTGACCACACCCACCTTTCGAAACCAGACTGATGAAATCGCCTGCACACTTCATGCCGGCTAAGAAAGTGAGGTGGGAAACGGAAGGTTCAAAGGCGCCTTATGAGCAACGCCTTGTAGCATCCCGCCAACGACTAATCCAATCGTTTCGACGGAATTGATAGGATCCCTTGGAGGGAAGCCGCGACACCGCTTCAGTCACTCAGTTGTCAAGGCTGCTTTTCGTTGTGATTATGAAATTGGAGGGATGAAAACTGGTATTGCACAACCTATCGGTGTCAGCCAATACATGCATGAAGGCAGATGAACGCGTGAGAAAAATAATGCGAAGTAGGTCTTTTCCTTTTACTACAACTAGCAATGGTAGCAATAAACAGGCCTACGGTTTAAATCACACAATCGAGTCATTTTTCAATCCAATAGCAAAAAATACACGAGAGTTGAATTGACGTGACCTCTGTCTATGGCATTTACAGTAGGGACTAGTGCAGACGGAAGGATCTGAACGCGTACCGCAGGCAGGAGGGCAGGGGAGGAGGGGAAACGACAGGAGTGAAAGCCTAAGTTGTCACAGGGTGTATGTATGGGGGTGAGAATTACCAATGAAAAAAAGAAGTATGACAATTCACTGGTAGCTGAACCAGTTATGCGGTAGTCAGTGGAGGGTTGCGTATTAAGGTGTTTTCAATGCTTGGCCGATTGAGAAGTCATGATTTTTCACCCTCGTCAGCTCCTATGAAGTCGCTGAAGATTTTCTGTTGAGCAAGCCGCAGTGTTGGCTTTGGTTGATTTCGTTTCAGCTCGCCGTCCCTTTAAACACAGATGTGCACAGAAAACGTTATTTGATAAAGGAAATTGAAGTTTACAACATGAGGATGCAAGAATCAGTATCAGCATCTTTTAGTTCAGTTTCACACACTTTCATTATCACGCAGGCACTGCAGACGCTAGCTATCAGCTTTTGCTTTAACCTGGCATCATTAAGCATCACTGTGAAAATGTTGATATCATATCGGAACAGTGAAACATGCGGGATATGGGGAATCGACTGTGATGGTAACATAGAACAATGTTCCGGTTAAGCATTTGGAAGGAGAGGCTGACCTATAATTTCCTCTCACACACTAGAGCGGTTTACACTAATACCAGGGTCATATTCTACCTCAACAAGCATAGTATCACTGGTCTGTTAAGAAAAAAATTGACACTAACCAGTCCATATCCACCAAACCGCCGCGTTCAGCAATCTTCCGTTTGACGCGACTGGAGAAGCTGATCCCGTCCTCTCCCGGTCGAGCGGTTTCCGGTGGAAGGTACCATACATCGACCACTATGGCCCAGGAGGTCATGAGTTTAACGAGATATTTAAAGAGACCGTCCTGACTGCTGTTCCAGAAACAGTCGGCGTACTTAGGGTCGTACTGGCGAAGGCAAATAGATAGGATAATCGGGTTTCAATTGTAGAAGGCGCATATAAACAAAATAAGCAGAATCAGATTTAGGAACCTTGAGGAAAGGCAGGGCATTCTGAGCTCCAGTCTTACTGGACATAATATCGTTTTGTCAGTTAGTCCCAAACAAATCGGAAAATTAGATTTTAGTGATTGTTGACACTAGAATCAGATAAACAACCACCATCACGTTCCATGACTGCATTAAACCGATGCAGATCGCACCTAAAGACCTCCAAGTGCACTAAATAAGGCCTCTTCACCTACACATTAAGCAAAATCTTATGTTTCACATCAAAGAGGTCTATACCTCCGGAATGGTTAATTGCGAAGCAAATGACGAAGCCAGATGGTCGAGAGGTGGATCTAGGCACGCGTGGCCTACCATAGGCACAATGTAGATAATAAAATCGAGAGGCGACTCATTCGAGAGCAATACGCATCAAATGGAAGTAGATCGATGTAGAAGCCCCCGATGTACCAGAAGGGCCCCCGTTTTGCACACAAGACAGCCAACGGAATAGATGGCAAAAGGTTGTCATCGGTTTTACAAGCTGGGATAGACTTGTGATCATCTGAATGCGCTTTTTGCCGTTATTTACACAACCGACTCGCGAATGTTGTTGTGCAGTGCGGAAATGAACTGCTCCACGCAAGGCTTACATGCATTCAGGTGAAGATGAATGGATAATGTGTCCGCCCTGATTAGCAACCTCCGTCAAAGTAGTGTGTGACCTCAAATTGGAATTGCACCGAGAGAGCTTGTTCACTTAAAATGAATCCATATCAAAAGCAGGATGCAAAACAGTTTCTGATTTGAGGTGATTATTTGATGCTGACAGATGGATTGCGATAATTCCTTTGAAATTTCCAATTTTTGATGCTTGTAATGGCCTGGTTTGTCACAAGTCAGCGGTAAGTATTAATGCATGATTTCATCTCCAATTAACACAACACTGGATCAAAAGAACCCCGTGAATCAAAACGTGTGAGATGACAGTTTTTCTCTCTACACAGGCAAAGCACTCTCTCCTCCTAGACAGGGTGTTCCCGAAAAACGAGAAGACAATACCGAGAGGATTCATCTGATCACCACATGCCATTTAGAAATCACGTACGAGTAAAAAGGCTTTATAACATTCAATTTCACTTAAGATCACGGCATAGTCTAGTAAGTTGGAGTGATTGGTCGCAAGAGTTGATTATTTTTATCCAAATGTCATAAGTACTAATTATGGTATAAACAAAGGCCTCTTGGAATTACAGTGCGTCAAAGGAGTCTGCAATGCAGCGATTTACGATAATACAAGTGACAAACCTTGATAGCCACCGGGTGTATGACAGCGCCAACCTCAAAACAGCCCTTTTTGAACTTCATCACGGAAGTGTTGTTAATGCAAGTGCCCTCGGGAAAGATGAGGATAGGCAGAGCCCCAGGCGTCGCAACGTGCTCTTTCATACGGTCCGTCACGGCGCTACGATCAAAGACCTCACCTCGGTCGAACCAGATGGTAGGCACCGAGCTAGAGAGGATGTTCTCCACGAGTCCAAAAAAACCACCCTGCCGCTGACCAATCTGCGTGTGCAAAAGAAACCAATAATGCCAGTGGGATCCACGGGAACGCTTCAAAAAGCTCTTCTATGAGAACGTAATTTAGTGAGATGTGTGATAGTTTTGACACGATGCGCATCAAATTAGTGGTGACAGAGGCTAATTACAGGCTCCGTGACAAGTGCTTCGAGGCTATTGGGAACGGTAAGCAACGTGGAGTAATATAACACTCACAATTGTCCACACAACAAACAAGCACTACACTTACTGAGAATGTTTTATATGCTTGAGGTGGATACTTAAGAACAGCGTCGGGCAGATGAAAGTGCCATCAAAAAAACTCCAAATCTTGACGATGTTATTGCAATGACAGCAGTGGACGCCTCGGTGGAACCCAATATTTAGATTAGTAAGCATGCCATTGAATTCCGTGTTTCAAATGACCTGGTAGCGCTCTCGATGGCGGTGGGGAGGTGCACCACCGAGCTAGCCGTCCCTCGAGGAAAGCACGTGATAGCACTTGAGATGAGTTGGAGGTCGCGTGAGCAATGACATTTGGAAAAAACTAACGCGTAAACGTTAGTTAACGGAAAATGAACTATCTATTTGGATTTCAAGGCTGCTAACTGATATTTACCCCCTTGAACGTGCAATACAAGGGACACTGCACATTATTAGCGTTATGTTTGAGTCGTGAGATGTAAACGGTGGTTCTTAAACAGATCACAAGTTTTAAGGCATGCACATTTAGTAAAGAAACCAGGATTTAAACAAAAGATATCAAATAATTCCAGAGCCAACAAAAGAGATGAGATTCACGAACAAAATTCCTCAATAAAGCTAGAGCGAGCCAAGACTAAACGATTGTTGCTTCGTAAAACGACACCGGCGTAGTGCTATTTATCCTCACCGTGCTACCAACTTTTGCATCACTACAAAGAATGTAATGCTATCTCAAATACAGAGAGAAAGAAGCATTTCCTAACTTAGCACTGAGAAAACGTCGACACATATTCAGATGTGAGAAGAACTCCACTCAATTGGCACAGGCTGGATGCAAATTGAAAGCCTAAACGGCATCCACTTAGTATGTTTCAAGCCAAAAAAACTTCTTCGGCGTTTAAAGCTTAAGTGAATGCTATACTTCGCAGTAAGATGGACCACTCACCACAGCGTAGGTGTTATCACTGGCCAAAACTGCAAAATCGACGGGCGTTGTGTGGTTCGCGACACAAATCGTATTCGGTTTGGGACGATTTTCACTAAGGTTGGGAGAAAAATCACATCAAAATGTGAAACATATGTACTGCAACATAAAGCATCCTTACGGATTGTGAAAGCGAATAATGGCGGCATAGGGGCAAAGGTTAAGACGCATACATCGCTGGTAACCTGGCCCAGTGAGCCATTTCCCCAGAACGCTCCTGGGGAAAAGATTCTTGAATAGGCCACAAACCCAAGTCAGTCCAACGCCAAAGAAACAGACGGCAAGGCTAAAAATAAATTATGCAAAAGAACCTACCGACTTGGGAACAGGAACACGTAGCGAATAATAAATCCCAGAAACCAGAGAGCAGTCAGTGTCTTCTTACATGACGTGCTAAAAATTTTTATATTAATCGAAAAAGTCATACTTGTGGAAGTAATAGTTTTGGTTGCGACCAAGCAGATTCCAGACGCGAAGTTCTGCAGACGAAAACCGTTTAGTCACATCGTCTTCAATTATGGCCTAGACAGTTAATAGTTCAAGAAGACTTACTTCAACGCCAGATTTTAAAAGATAAATTGGATGATAAAGTTTGAAACCCTTTTCTTCAATCATAAATTCATCGCTCATTTGTATACGACCTTCGCATAATGTGACGTCTCTTGTAATCAGATTTCCATCAACATAGTCACCGGCGGATGAATCCTCATCCTCTTTCTTCCATTCTTTATCCAAACTTACAGCTGACATAGACCTTTTACCCATTTGTCGGGCAGTATACTACCGAGTTAATTTAGTAAAAACAAATCATACCGACATAATGGGGTCCAGAATACTAATATATACTTGTGGAAGAATGTGAATGTCCAGAAAAATCAGAACGACACACATTATAACAAATGTGGGGATAATTGCCAGATAAACGGCTAAAACTGTTTCCAGCACCATCCCTCCGCGCCCAACAGAACAGGACAACTTTGAAAGCGCAGAGCCCTTCTGAACGGATTGAAACAACCAATGGGAGTAGTGCAAATTTTGATCAAAGTAGTTATGTTGCAAATGCATTTCTGGTAGAAAATCACAACCAAAACCGCATTAAGTCAATGCAATATTTATCGCATAAATCTTTCCTTGGATTTTTGCTATTTATGGATCTAAGTGGATTAAAAGTGATGACGTTGTCCCATGTCAGGACCAAAATAACACCGCCGACACCTAAATTTAATTAAGTCTACTAATCTTTAATTATGCTTGTTGTACTATTGGCGCCCTTTTAAAATCGTCAATGTTGTAGTGCATTTTTAATGCTTGTTTATCTCTGCTGCATAGATTTACTCGTCAATGTGGTATTTTAATTCTGCTACTAGCCTTGTGCTAGTCACGCCGAAGGCTCTGGGTCCGTTACATTTTCTGAGTTTCCTCCAGGTATATTTTCTGCTTTCTGCGCTGCACTACTTATTTGCGCGTAGTTTATATCGATGACAGACCTACCTCAAATCAGAATTCCTCAGTGATCGCAGCAAAATGTCCCAAGTTGTGACAATTACAGTTACAACCGCTACCCATTCTTCCAAAACGAATCGTATTTGTCTCAATCTCTTGAGGTACTGACTCGGTCTCGTTATGCACATACTTGCTTAGTACGAGCCTAGCAAATCGCTGTCGATTCGCCGAGACGCCGGAACTTCTTCCCTACCCATGCTTATACACCATACTTTTGCTTATACGTGTTGCTCTGTCGAGTCACTAACGTATAGCTTCGATCCTAACTTAGTACTGCCTTGTTCATAACCTTCCCATGGGGGCTCGGTATCACGTTGATCATCTTTCATGGTCTGAAGCGTATTTGAAGACAGAATGCGCGGCATTTCACGACTATCAAGTAGACTTTACAATTGGAGATGGAGTAGAATAATTCTTTTGCCTTGATTTTTCCAAAAACAAACAACTCACCTTCGCATGCATTTATTAGTATGGTGATGGATGTTTGACTATTTTTCACGAAACGATCCTGATTAAGGAAATAAACATGAATAACTAGAGAAGCATAGTCAATATAATTTCTGTGATAATTGAGGCGCATTGAAGACATTAGGTCGAGCCACATTTGCCTCGGTGGTCAATGAGAGGCAAGACTTAGTACATGGCTCCGGTTGTATGACCTAGGTAAATAGGAATAGACAGAGGCTGGTGGTTTGTTTCTAAAACGTCCAAATTTGTTGCTGGTGCGATAGACTCCCCTATTCCCTTCGTTTTGGTGGGTAAAGGTTTTCCATTCCGTCATCTGTAAATTAAAATTAAGCATAGTTCAAAACCTGAACAAATTCCTGGCGGACTTATTAGCAGTGTACAATGACACAGGTGGTTTGGGTTGTTTAAGATTTTGTGGCCGAATGGTTTTAATTTGCAATTATTACAAGATTTAGTCGATAATTTTCGCAGTGAAAGGGTCGACTAAAGAATCTATGTCAATTCGAAACGAGTAATAAGAGCCCCTATAGTTTCTACTTGAACGGCCTATATGTAAGCCTCTGATCCACGAAATCGACACGGATAGGTCCGGCATCTCGACCATCGGAAGAGATTGTCATTACGTGCGACTTGCCTCTACCCTTTTCGTTACATGCATTGCTGGGGCTGCTTCTAGTCGCAGCCACCGCAGCCGGTGTTCGCGAAGCGGGAATGAAAGGTGTTCCTGCAGGTGACATGAACGCCGATTCATCGAAAGTCCCGCCTGTGGTCAGAGTCGGCTTTTTCTCGGCTTCTGTTGCCTTTTCCTCCTCTAAAGACGCTACCGCTTTCTCTTTGACCAGGTAATTTATCAAGAGGAAGCCAATGAGAATAAGGGCAGATGTGGCTCCATAGGCGCGGAACAAATTGCCAGTGCCTAAATAAAACCACATCATGTGTCAGATCTCTTATTGGCGTCACATCGACGCTAGTAGAAAGCAAGTTCTGTTTCAATTCCTCATTTGAGACTAACAGATTCTGATATGAACAAGTCGGGCAGCATAGCTGATTCTTTGTTGCCGAATTTGTATGCATCTAGTTTGTCTTACTATCCGACCGTCGAGTTTAAGATGCCGTCATTAGTTGCATTCATTTAGCCACTCTGAGTGAAGTCAAATCAAACATCTACTTGAAGTCGTCTTCATTGCTTGTTTGTCCTGCCATTAGGTTGATTATCACTTCAGGAAGCACCTATGAACTAATCGTGAGCTAATCCCGATTGATAAATTTCGGTACGCTGTTTCCTTTGTTTGTTATTTTTTAATTTTTCTACGATATCAAAATGTATGGTACCGAAGTATGTGGTGATGACACCGCCAAAAATGGCTCCAAGACCCTTTCCAAATCCGTGGTTTACGCCCTGAAGGACACCCTGTGTTGAGATTCGAAATTGGGGCTCAAAGCTCTGCGCTATGTAAGAACAACTGGCCGCCCACACACCTGCGTTCGTTATACCTAAAATAAGGCGTTTACTAATTAAAAAGCGCTTATTTTTCATAGGAGTTGGATAAAGCATTAGGTTTATTTGACTTAGTGGGTAGCATTTTGAGATTTAATTGTTACTCCTCTGTGTTCAAATTGTTCGCTTTATTTTTACTAATTAAAAATCAGTAGAGAATTCAACTTCGCCTTTCTTTTTTCTCATTTGAAAGCATATCATGTTTGCGTACTAGCTTACAACATTTGGAAGCGGTTTTTGACATTCCTGTAAAAGTTCATCTACCTTCCACTTCCATTATTGCCCGTTAACTGAGGCATTTCTAGATTTCAATGGTCTTCTAGGTAATTTTAACCCTGATGTCAAGAATCCGCATCGCATCCCGTTCTCACTATGCACCATCGCAAAAGATGTCAAATAATTAAAGAAATAAAGTTCTAAACGAATGTGCATCTTTATAGCTGGAATACTGACAGAAATTGTTCCTCCTTATGCATTTTATCTGGATTCTGCGATTCAGCGGTTAGAGAGCCTCATTAGATGCATAAATTCTATTCTGAATTATCTAGTTTGCCTGCCAATGAGAAGTAGACTCCTCGTTTAAACTAGACAGAACGCACCGTGAACGAATTCGAAGGGTAACACCCACCAGGGATTGCCAATCCAAGAGACGTAGAGGAAACGCAGAACATTTACAAGAAGTCCCAGATAAAGAATTTTAATGTGACCTTAAATAAGAGGGAAAGGAATCAGCGTCAAACCATAACTTTTGGTCATAATATTACTGATATTTCATTATCAATCTGCTTGCCTTAGTGGCATCCCAGTCTCAGGGTGGTTCAGGGCAACTTAATGATCGCACACTTACCGAATCTTTCAATTGCTGGTTTGCTAAAGTAGTAGGTGATAATCTCAGAGAGATAATTTATGATAGACGCGATGCCGTAGAGTGTTGGTGAACCACCGAGTTCTTGCAGATGCCAGAAGAGAAAGCTGAACACAATCCCCGAACCAATGCCCATAAACCAGGTGACGAAGAGAAAGAACGCAAGTCTGGGTCTGGTGAACTGCTTCAGAACTGTCAAGTACTGAGTGATCTAAGACAGAGAAGTGATAAATGCAGTGCAGATACCAAAGTAAGAAAATAGATTTGACTTTTAAATGAATGTAATTAAATATGGAAGAGTTTCCATACGAAAGTCATAAACCAAACCAAATTGATCTGAAATCAAGTGCGTTCTTTTGGAGTTTTGGGATGTAATAGTAGTAATGAAATTTCTCTTATAAAACTCTCTTATATACCTACCAAAAACAACCAGGGTATGGTAAACAACAAATTGGATTTGGAAGCATTCGACTCGAGGCCTGATTAGTTTGGGGCTTAATTTACACTATCATTGATTGAGGAAGCCCATGCGTGAGCTGATATAAAGAGTGGCGACGAGAAACTGATTACGGTAGTTGCATCTTGGCCGAGGCAGCCCCAAGTTGTATCACCGTGGCTTAATGACTGTTTGATGTTTACTTTACAAGGCTGCGAGGCGCCCCACGGCGCGAACGGATTGCCGCTTCTGGGTGCTATCGTCCTTTCCCTGCAGATGGATTTTGTGTCCGTGCTGGAAACCATACTACCTTCCCCTCCCTCGCCATCGCTATGGTAGAGCCCCAGGGAGTCAGCCAATCTGGTGACCCAGTGGACCTAGGAAAGGCACAATCTCGAGACCGCCGCGATCACTATGACGTGACAATCTCAGGAGGTTGCACGTGATCTGTGCGACTAGATAAGGATGTGCCAGCCAGGTCCGATCAAGAATGATATCGTCTGTCGGGATAGACCAGCTGATCCGGTAAGTCGGTATTTTATCGGATGCATGGGATGGGATCGTAAGGTAAATGTTTCGCACATTTAAGCGTTCAATTGTAAAATTGCTTGATCTCATCAAGTTGCTTGCTTTTAGGCTTCGTCCTGTTTTAATAATCAAGTTTATCTTATCAAGGAAGAGGTAATTGTAAAGCTAGGTGCTGCTATGCTCTATCTGAACTCCAGGATGGTCCGCTTGACCTCTCAAAGGGTCATTTATCTTCACAAGAGGCTGAACTTCAAGTCAAAATATCCACCGCGCCGGACGACAACTACACCAATCCACGAATGCGTCGGCATCCTGAGATGACACCAAGTGAGGCAAAAGACGCCAACTACTGGGAGCGAAGGTATAGGAACAACGCCGCTGCTAGGCGCTCGCGCCAAAGTCGCCGAGCCAGAGAGGCGGATTTAGCGGAGTATGCTGCTCATTTGGAAAGGAAGAACTCCGCCCTGGAAGCTGAAATTCGTCTACTGCGAGTTCAGCTGGCAAGCGCCAAAGGTGCGTGCGCAAGGCAAGGCAGGACACCCCCATAGAAGGATCCTTTCGGCGAAAGTGGCCATATGGCTTCGGAGAGACAGTTTGATCATTTGAATAAGTTGATGGGTTTTATTTCGTAGGAGACCATTGCAGTGATCGATCTCGTTTTCTAATAAAGGTAAAACTTTCACCTACCTATGTTTTCAATGTCAGCGGGAAAATAAATCTCCTCCCATCAATTTGAGTACCCCTGACCCTCCTTCGAAGGTGAGGATGCGTTTTCCGACGGAAAACTTTACCTTTCGTGATTCGATGTCATAGGAATTGGGTTCTACCACCTATGCCTTAAGCCCTTCAGAGATCCTATAGGGCGGTAGTAGGTTTTTCCCCGGATTTTCATGCCCATGGGTCAGGTGAAATTGCCCACGATATAACATCGAAGAACTTCATTCGCAATGAATTTCTGAAGCATTTTGACAAATTAGAAGCTAGCGAAGAGAAGTACGTTATTGTCAGTAACATGCATAAATAGCCAGTTCTTTTTTATTTGTGAGAATATAATTCTATCAGAACTGATTATGGAATTATTTAAAAAATTGATGGAAAGAAACTGTGAATTTGGAGGGAAGCATTTAAGGATTTTCTTGAGAAGTTAGTAAGCTTATTTATTTACAGAAATTGTATAAACAGATAGATTGGTTGTTATAAAGGCGCGGATTCGAGAATGAGATTCGCCATACAAATCTCGGGTTCATGCCTTGTTTTATTGGACAAGCAGTTGACAGATCTAGTTGATGACAACTCTAAATTCTGATTTATTTTTCGCCTACTGGGTTTTACATAAGTTCTGATTTCTCCACTAGCCTTATTCTATAACCATGTGGCACGTTTTTACTGAACATAGTGCCCAAACCACGTGCTGTTGGAGGGTAAGCTTACTAAAATGCGTTGAAGGGGAGCCAGAATCTCACCTTCGTTTGAGCGGTGGCAGCCAAGTCCTCCACGAAGGGGTCCGAAGCGGGCAAACTGGTGAGCATGTCCGATTGCTCCGCCTTGCCGCGGTTAAGCTTAATTCCCAATTGCTGTTCAAGGATGTCCTCGTTTGAAGCAGGGGTGTCTCCGGCTATACCTTCGTTCGCCGATTGCACCTGAGAGTATCCTCCATCACCCCTCCATTCCTCCTCATCTTCATCATCCTGGTTCACCAATTTTCCTCGATTTTTTCCCATTCTTCCACGTCGGAGGGTCTTTGCCACCTTGTCTTTCACTACCTTAAAATACATACTTTCCACTGCTCCGTCATAAGCGAAGCGTAACTGGCTTCCGGCAATGGCGGCACAGGACATAAAGACAGTGAAGACTGCGAAGCTGACCATGTAATTCTTCTCTCGACGCCCCGGTCGAAGACAAGGGTGATCAGGGAAACTTTGTGATTGGTCCAGCGCGATACCGACGAAAAACATAGCCAAGCCCCAGCCCACCGAACCAAACATGCGTTGTCGACCATAGAGGTGGGGTCCGTTCTCTTCCAGATAGATCATTACAGCCGAATCGGCGAGACAAATGGCTGGACTAGAGAAGAAGGCTCCAACACAGATGAGGATCATTGCGATAATGAAGATCTGATTGATTTTACTTTTACGATAAACCACTGTGGAGAAAAGAGGCATGACAAGACTTCCTTCGGAGTAGTGACTCATGTCGGCAAAAGCTTCCTCATCTGTGACTCTCGCGTGAGTTCCGCTTCGGTCTATACTCATCGACTCAAGTGATCCTCTGGAGGACTCTTTATGAAGGAGTTTCTTCAAGTTGAGTTCCAATGGTGACTGTCCAATTCGAGTGTTTCCGTAGACAGCCAAGTAGGGTTTCATTTCAATGGCTTCAATGCGTTCGCTAGTGACTTCCCTAAAGGGCTCCATGATTCGGATATCGAAAGGATGATCGGAGCTGTTCCTTGGATGTACCCCGGTAACGGATACGAGACAGCCCTCTGGCTGCGGCCGAACGAAGCCCAAGCCGAGAGTGAAAACGATCCAGCTGAGAAGGCTGATCATGAGGAAAAGTTTGCCTTTCTTCCATCGATCAGCAACGCCACTCCAGAAGGGTGCACCCACCCACTCAACAAGGGATCGAACACCTCCCAGAGAGCCGCACTGGGTGGCATTCAAACCGAGTTGTTTGAAATAAATGGAGAGGAGGGGGAACAGAGAGCCAAAAGCGGCGTAGAAGAGGAAGTAAAAGAGTTTGAATATGAGGAGGGACCGATTTATTGGTGAGCGGAACCATTCCAGTAACTCGCGTTTCACGGCTCGGATACCACCTGAAGGGGCCTCTGCTGGGATCTCCTCGACTAGAGGTGGAATATTAGCCTCGTCCATTTTCTTCTAGACGAAAAAAATTATATCCCGTATTACTATTTTACCAATATTGGGAAGTCAAATCACTTTCTCGGTTTATAAGTGGGGTTGCTAGAGTAATAAAATGACCGTGTCCAATGATAAATACGTAGAACAAATCGGACTGAATGAAAAAGTCGGATCTTTGGGGATAATCAGTCACGAAAGCTCATGTACTTTGTTGCCCAAATATAGCACTAGCAATTCAAGATTTCCTTTTTTTAAAACAAATTGGGATAATGCCAATTAACAATGGCATTCTGATAAATATAATAGTAGTAAACAATAAAGTTAGTAATATGCAAGAGTAAATACTACAAGGAGGAATTTTTTAATTGACGGTCTGAATTCTGCGTTTGGTTGAGGCTCAGAAATGGGCTTATCTTTCGGTAAGGCGTTGTGGCAACAGTGAGATGACTTACATTTTTCTAATGAGAGGATGCGGAGAAGGAGGACTAGACTGGAGAGGTCGTGTAGGGGAGGACTGAGAAGGTACGGGACGGGCGTGTAGCCGGACAGTGGACGGAGCATCGATTTTCATCCGAGCAGGGGGAGTGCGCGCAGTGAGAAATGAAAGTCGCATTGTGATTGGTTAGGGCTGCGAGGGTAGCAGCCTCGTGGGTTCGCGCGTCCGCGTGAGTACAAGTGAGATGCAGAGAGTAGTTTTAGCTCGTGCTCAAGACCAGCGCCTAGCACACCTCTTAACTGGTGCGCTACATGTTTAGCATTTCGAATTTCGCCAATATTAGTAGTTTCAGTAGAGTTTAGATCGTAACAGCCAACTGAGCAAATAGCTGTTGATTTCGGAAAAGAGCTTCTCTATCCTTTATGACGAACTTTAAGGACGTTGGCCCTCACAAAATAAGGCGTCCATAAGTGGTTTAGATAAAGGTCGATTTAAAGGTATTATAGAAATAAAAATTTTTAACACCAACTAAGCTAGATAAACCGAATACACTAAAATTTATTAAAATTGCTTTAAGTGGGCCACTATTTTACACAAAGTTTGGTACAACAGTGGCATGTTGTTTTTCCACACTTATTTTTGACCGAATCACTTAAAGGTTTATGGTAAGGGGTCTGCTGTTTTCAAAACAAAACAAATGCAGTGACCTAAGGTAGAAGTTAATGTGCTCTCTGGTTAGGTGTTAGTTTCTGATTTCGTCAGAACACTTCGTAAAGACCTAGTTCAAACGGGAGAAGAAGGCCACAGAGGCTGCCGTGATTGATAACACGCTCCCAAGGCAGGTAAGCGTGTCTATTCCCGTTCACTATTTGATACAACTATAGTGTGATGCTTGTGCTGCTTTAAGTGTGCTTTTTGAGAGAGGGTTGGAAAACAAGCAGAACCTAGTGCTTGGCGAGGGTGTCGATTACTCCGAATCTGACAGAGGTCGCCCTCCCAGCCTCCGTTAGGGCTGCATTGTTCCCCTCTAATTCGAAATAATAAACGTTGCACAAAATAATCAGCTTGGTTGTGCCAGGGATAGCCGTAGAGAGGGCGGAGTGAGGGATATTGCTGCATTAGGGTCAGGGGATACACGCCGAGTACGTGTGCTGGCAAGGTAAAATTAACGTGCGGGGTAGGGTATCCTCAAGTTCGTTGAAAGGTCGTCGCCGGCCAGTCCTTTTAGGCAGTAGATCTCATTTTGCACATGCGATTTAAGCCTTTGGGGAGTAGAGGAGTCAAATCTAGCCTCTTAGCGAAGGAACCGAGCCGGATAAAACGCAGACTGAGGTTTGTTTATTCCACAATCGAAATGTATGCATGCGGAAAAGCTGTACAGTAATATCAGGAGCTTTTTAGGTAGCCTGTTACTTCTAGCAATTTTATAGGACTACTGAAATTCGCGTTCTCTCGCGTGAAACCTCAGTGTTTTAAATTAAAAAAATCTTGCAAGTAAGCTAAAGGCTAACATGTTGACTTATGTTTGCAATAGGAAAAAATAATTTAAATTATGTATCTGTACCAAGGTAGTTGCTATTGGCTAATAGGAGGTTAACAACCGCCATCTGTGGTGGGCCTTTTAAGATTTAACGCATTGAGGCGTTGTTATGTGCTAGTTGCCCATGCTTGTTGAAATGTCAACTGCGGTAGCGTCTAAGAGTACTGGAACCGTTCTTAAAAAGAGCCTAAATTCATTGAAGGTTCCTAAAAAAGCCATTAATGAATGTAAGTGCAAAAGTGCCTCTTGTTTTTGATAATGTTTGCGTAAAGTAAGACATTTAATTGTCTTGATATTATGGTGTTTTAAAATTTTGATAGCCGCTTTGGAATTGATAAATGTCAACTCCGATGATTTCATAGAAGAAATTGATGCACATCTGCAAAACAATTACCGGTTTCGTAAATTTGCAAATGAGGCTGTCAAAACTGACGGAGCGTGGCTTATACACAACCGTAGTCTTGAAGAGGCGTTTGGAAAAGCAAGAAAGCGTCTTCAGCATGGTGAAGGTCTTGGTCAGAGCAAGACCATTAGTGTTACTACACAGTGCGGGTTTCTGTTCACTAAAAATTGGAGCGTCGTCGAATCTATTGCGTGTAATGGACTGAAAACTGGGAATGTTCAAGATACATGGCTAGGAAAACCAAAAAACGGTGAGCAAGCAATGAGGATTTGCATAACTGTTGTTTGTTCTCATTTCGGTAATCACTGTTTAATAATTAAGTTCAGTTGTCCCTTAGACGCACCATTTATTTGTAGTATTCAGGAGGGAGAAAGGTTGATAACCTCTTTTCTTCTTAATCTGAGGTTTTCATTTTCTAAAAGGTATGCCTCGGTATTACATGGGCTCTGGTTAATGCTGGAAGTAGATCCTGTTTACGAAGTACAAAAATGTCAACTGATTATGAGCGAGGTCTTTGTACATATTCTCATCCACTTTATTAACTTTGTGAATACTCTGTATGAGTTACATCGCTGTACTGCACATACAATTTAAGTGATTTAATTAATACTTTCCGGGAGGCATTGCTGCTTCTTTGCATTCACTTGGTCAATTTCAAAATTAATATGTAGAAATGACTCCACAACTATGTTCAAGCATCCTCATTATCTTACTTGGGTTGGTTTTAAAGCAACCATTGCCTTCAAAAATACGCACTAATGAATGATTAATTAACCCGCACTGCTGGAGTGTATCTAACATTGGGTAACTGTACCAGTTTTGCAAGCGTCCAAATCTAAATTACCATCAAAACGCTTAATGTCGGTTAAACAGATTGTGACCACAGGGGTGTAACCTCATTTCACATGCTCCCAATGTTCGAAAATGTTTTGCCTCATTGGGTTATTATGCACGTACGTAAGTTAGTGTGGAGTATCCCAATCTCTATGACTCCTTCATCCATGTCGAATGTTACTCGCTATTTTTCTACTGATATAAACTCTAGCTTGGAGATCAGTTTGTGTTAACCCTCAGATTACTATGCATTATTCCCGCAACTTAAAGTCTCCCGTTGCAATGAACATGCGATTTTGTAGACAACAGAAATAAAATAGTGAGGAAGGGGAGCATTTTAATCTTTTGATCTGAATTATTCATTGTAGGGGTCGTGATTAGCCAATGCGCTGATATTGGCCTTGCTTACCTGACAGACGTTGGTTCTAAGGAAGCTGAATCCTACCATGCGGATTTAACAAGTGGAGCTGATTTGAAAACCGATTCCGTAACGGGTTCCACGTACTTTGTTGTTCTTGTACGCTGGTTGAAAAGCAAGGTGTACGTGACTCAAGTCACACCTCCAGGGTCGTATTCAACCACCGCCCCAGATTTTAGGCTAGATCCCCAACCTGGCTACACATGCCACATGACAAAGTGGGGTCGAATGGATCCTCTTGATCCCTTGAAGATCACACTCACCGAAGTCTTTCACAGCAGCCAAGTGAGTGTCAATAATAATTGTGTACTGTGGTATTAAAATGTTCAATGCCTCGAGAGTATATTACCTCTCTCAAGGTCTATCTTTATGAATACGATGAGGAGATGGATCTGAAAACCACCCTTGAGCACGTTCTCCCTTTTGCGGTGGTCAAATGCCAATGGGATTTAATGCCAGAAAAGTTCTCCTTATTTCGCTCCGTCAACGATGGATCTATTCTTTTGCCACGAAAACCAAAGGAGAGTACAGCTCCTAGGAAGGCTCTTTTGAACACACCACCATCTGCTATGAAAATTCTTGTGGAGAAACGAGTTCCAAAATCAGATTCAAAAGTAAGCCACCTCTGCCAATTCACACTACTCGATACACCTATAAAGTTTTGGTGCATGCAAAGGTGGATGAGGAATTGGAATATCCTAACATTTTAATTAGAGTAATGTCCTTGAAAATCAGCTATATTACACACGGTTTGGTTGTAGGGCTCAGAGAGCTAATTTCATTAACTCCCTTTGTTGGTGTTGGTAATATGTAAGGAAACTAGGGTACTTTAACTTTCATCATGTTGGACGATAATTAGGTCCAACTGTTTTTTCACACAGACGTGGACAAAGGGAAAGCACATAGCTGCTTTATTCACCTCGCCGATTCTTCCAACAGCAACAGAGAAGAGGAACGATGCCCCTCCGACTAAGTTGGCTGTCCCCATTGCAAACGCTACCACGTGCGATCGACAGCAATCGATGTCGAATGCTCCGAACTCGTCTTCGGCTGTCCCTTTCTCCTCTTCTACTCCTTCAAACACCTCCCTCCAGGATGCGAAGCTCATGTCGTATTCTCACCACCATCCTGATCCAGTAGCTGCTTCCGGTCGCAAACTGCAAGCAGCTCTGGATAGAACGTATATGCAGTCCGGTGAAGCTAGTAACAGCGACTTGCCACATCATGTTATCAATACCTGCTATCTGGTCTGGCCAGTATCTGAGCGTCCGGATAGTGCGAATGAGGAAAGTGTAAAAGTTGAGACCTGGCAATTTCCTGTGAAGATTATATCTCATCGCAATCCTATCTCGCAAACCTATGAGGGTCTGTAAGTACGGTTACGTTGATTGTCGCTTCCATGAGCTATGAGGGCCTTCTTGAGTGGTTCGGTCTTAGTTAACCGATCCAGTTATTTCTACAATGATTCATCTACAGGGAATTATTCATTCGCGCTGTCTTTTTAACTAATTAAGGGTTTTCCATATTTGATTTTCGCTCGATATAAGCTTGTGAATTGTTAAACATGTTGGGTAAATCGTAATCAGCTAAAATTTCTAAAAATACAAGCGGTTTGCCATAAGATGTCACTTGATGTTTATTATAATCAGCTAATAGTACTGGTTTTTTTGGGATTTCGCTTTATCATCACGATTTTCATAACTAGACAGTTAGGTGTGGCAAACACCAGCAGGTTTATCTTGGGTTTGCTTAATGTTTACATACACTTTCATTAGGAGTGAAGCTTTTTCTCTGCTTCTGGAAGGACGAGAAACCATTAAAAATGTAGCGATTGGTCTTCTTTTGTTCTTATTCTTCTATAGGCTGCAACCTCGCCTAATCATTTCGGACCTGGTCTCCTTTTCCCGACTTCATCATGAACTAGCGGGTGTTCAAGAGCCGTCTGGACCCTCACCTGAGCCCTCGTTATCGGATATCTCTGAGCAGAGTTCAACCTCTGAGACCAATATTCTTGATCCTCGACGTTTGAGAGGTCGGCCGAGCCTCTCTCCGTGCCTTCCTTTTGTCTCTATTGATCGACTCCGTGAGTGGATCGTTCCCAGCAAGGAAAACGTAGAAAATGATGCTTCAGCCAAACCGAGTCGATTTGCGGGTTACAGAGGCAATTATTATCTTCTCAGTCTCCTGGAATCCTCCGCACAGCAGGCTGAAGTGGCAAAACTGTATGAGACACTGAAAAGCAAACAAGTGGTATGTGACATCAGTTAATTGATCTGCGTCCATCTTCTTTTATGTTTGTTTTGTTCTAGCATGTAACAGAGGCTTGATGTTACATTTCATTTGTGTAACAACGACCCTCCATATACACCTTCGTGGTCTTTTGCATATCATTAAGGCCTGGTGGTGACACAAAGTGGATCAGCAACTGCCAGTTTTATTTGGTTTGTTTCATATCCACTTCAGGTTATCAGTGCATTTTTTTTCATTTTATTTTAGGCCTGTTTCATCAAAATGCCTTGTAGTGAGAACGCAGCTTTCTGTATATTTCCGGACTCGGATTTTTCCAAATCACTCAGTAAGTCTTCTGTGCCATTCTTTTTTCTATTCAGCGTTCATCGTTAATCTTGCGTGGGCTTGCTACTTATTTGAATATTAATAGCATTGCTTGCATAATTACAATCTAAGTGGTGACCGATGCGATTTTTCGATGGTTAATCTAAGCTTTTCGACTGTTCTTTATTCTGTGCCCTGATTTATGTTGAAATATGTTATTGCTATGCGTTTATCTTGATGGGATACATATTTTTTTACTTGGAATACTTCAGTGATGCCTTCCGTGCCATCAAGCAACAGATATTACAGTGGTACCTTTTTTGCGCTGAGCAGTAACCAAAACGGGTAAAATGAACTCCACGCGAATAAAGTCATAATTTGCCTGTTTATTTTTCTGTTTTATCATCCCCCACGATTGGTGTGAGTTTGGTTGTTTTCTCCAAGTGTTTCGCTAAAAAGCGCTTCTGAGTCCCATTTGACCAAACAAATGCGAGTATTTATTCGCTACCTTGTGCAAATCATTCTTTTGTGTGATTGCGCCATTAATGCATATATGCTGTACTACATTCGTTTTTGCGTGCCACGTAGAAGAATGGCATTCATGCGAAATTTCTACCAAATAGCTAATACTCGGTTCCCTCACTTCATCCGAACAAACAGCTTATTTATGTGTTTCTATATGCGGAGTCTTAGTGTTGCGGCTACCCTAACGCATCCTTGAATAATTTAGAAGGAATAATTCTGTGGATCGGCTATATTAATTGAGCGGCGTGAAAACTTACTTTTCTGCCTTCCAAATATTTGCAATTTTTTGAGATCACGAAATTACTCACAACTCATCTACTTTTGATATGCCACTTTACCTCTCGAGAGGTCGACCAACTCAACCTCATACTTGTTTTAAATGTTTTACTTTAATGTTTTGCTATTTCCACTTCGAATTTTCCTTGTGAGATGCCATCAAAGGTCTCATGACTGATCCTCAATAAATATATAATCGGCAGCTATGAAATAAGCATAGCCTGCTAAAATTTACGGCTGATCGTGTTTGCGATTTAGTTGTGATATATTTAGGTAATCTAATCAATTTTCGATTGGGATACTTGATCTGGTATTCTTAGGAAATTTTTCAAACATTGTCAGTAACGCCATCTTCTGTTGCTGCACTAGGCATTCCTCCATTGGACAATTTAGACTCGACATCATTTCACGGGATCCTGCTTCTCCCCCATACAATTCATTCGAGCCTATTGGAAAGGTGTCTTTGTCAACTCAGTTCTCACACAAGAACCGGCGTCCCCTATCGGCAGCCTCCTGGTTAGTTCGCCTCATATCTCTGCCTGAGTATGGATTGGTGTATGCATAAATCACCTTCAGATTGGGAGCAGTAACACCAAGAATCACGGCATTTTTCGCCCCACTTAAATGTCAGGCCTCCGTTGTGCTATCACTCGCAACAGAGAGGAAACACAGATTAGCGAGGTTTGATAGGTGATTGTTCTGTTAAAAAATTGGCATCAGTGTGCATGTGGAAATGAGATTTTGATTCTATTCCTGTTTGGAAATTATGTTCTTCTGTTTCTCGCCTCCGTGCAAATAACGATCTCAAATCTGATGCAACTGTTTACCCTTTTTAACGAGTTTCTTATGCAAGCATCGGAAATTTGGGAAAACATTTTATTAACAAATAGTATTTTCTGTTAGAAGCATTAGGCATAGGACATTTACATCCGTCCATCCACTGAGAATGTACTTCATTGTATACTACCTCAAATAATTCCGTACCACGTGCTCATGCTACCATTTCAATTATGGTTCAAAAAACCCAATCGCGTCGTCATTATCATAATGGATTTGATCAAATAATGCTTACATGATATGGTGAGGGCCAACCACACGAAATGCAGATGTAAATAACTACTTAAAATTTTAGTGGGTGCAAGCGCTGATAATTCTTTCAATCTGGGAAAAAAATATCAGTTTTCAAGGAACTTTCGTGCTTCCTTTAGTCATTTCCGTTTATTTTGCTTCATTAGCGTCGATTTTATCTGCCTTTCAGCTCCTGTAGAAAATAAGTGGAGTTTTAGTCTTTCCTCATTTGTGGATGCACTACCAAGTGGTGGCAAGGTCCTCCTTCAGGCCGCCTCGGATCTTGCCACAAGTCCAAAAGGGGACTCGCAGACCTCTCCTTTGTTGACACCAGACAGCGTGCACATCTTTTCCCATACATTCACACCCATGAGTCCCCAAGAGCCTACTTCTTACGAGGATCCGGCTTTGGTAATTCCAACTCCAGATGTACAAATACCCGACAGCCCGATTAAAGTGGTACATTCACCAGTACCCTCTTGTGATATGGAATTGGAGACTTCCTTCGAGTCTAACGTTCCCTCGTCCCCGGAAAAGGAAAGAAGTGGATCTGTAAAACGAACTAATAGGCACGGTTCCCATAGTTGTGACGTAATTTCGCTTAAAGTTCCGCCCGTGCCTGACAAATATTCGCCCTACTCCCTCTCATTTGATATGCCCGTTGCATCTTCACAAGTATCTGAAAGGGTGAGTAAAACCCTCACTTTGGAGCACAGCGTACGAACCTCCACGAGTTTGTTAACAATCAAGAAGGAAGTGTGTGAGTCTCAAGCAACCTTTTCCGATTATAATGAGTGGATAAGGAAAAGGGATCAGGAGCGTGGAGTACAACAAAATCAATCCATCTCTCACTCTAAAGCAGCTCTTTGTGCGGAAATTTCAGGGGACTCTCGCTGTGGCTCACTTGACATCGATGACAGTGCTTCTGGTGACGCTGTAGATCTACACCCAACTCTTCTACCCAGTTCTATTGTTGAGGAGGAGGGAGAAGATGACCACGTAAAGCTTTTTAGTCCTGCTAGTCCAGATGAAAGTCAAATTGCTCCCCTACACTCTTCGTCCCGAGATCCTTCCCACGAAGAAGAGGAGGGTGAGATTGTGGACGACGAGGATGAAGAAATCATCGATGAAACTGATTCGTCGAGCGACTACAGCCGCTCATCGGATCAATCGCCGAGGTGCAAAAAGCCACGAGAGAGTGGTCACAAACCCATTCGTATTCCCTGCTCACCGCGCAGAAGGCGATCAAGGCATATCTCCTCTCATCGTCAGACACCGAAGAAGTCAAAAAAGAGAAGGAGGCACGTGGAGGATGTAGATTATCGTGTAACAAGACCAGAAGATACCCATTTTGCAAGCGCAAGAAAAGATCCAGGGTGCTCAGTCAATTTTTCAACTGCAATGCCGCACACAAACCGATTCAAAGACACCGACTACCGCTACCAAGTGTACATACCCAAGTCGGCGGAGACGGTGTCAGTTCCTGTAAAGGTGATTAATCATGCCTACCTTGCGGAGAATGAGGCGTTACACAGCTACAGTAGATTTCTCCCTCGTCGTGATACAGATGTACGGTTCACTCAACCCTCCTTATCCGTTCCTCGAAATCGCAGTAAGAGTCATACACGGTTTGCTAGTGAAAAAATACTGACGACGACGACGACGTCCCAGAGATCAAGTACAGCGACTCATCAGCCACCTGTTCACGCTCGGCTCTCAATGTCACCGGGCGTCTATCATCCCACAGCGAATGGAAGTGCCCTTTTGGAGAATCCGACCAGCCTGATTGTCAGCACGCCAGTGAGTACAACTCGTAAGGCTAACTCTCTGTTAGGATCCGGATCTAGTAGCATTGTCGCGGGGACTCTCTCCGCTCCCTACACTCCACTGAGATTTCGTCTCCAGACAACTCGACCTCGATTGCCTTCGGCATCCAATAGGAGCGGCTCAGTGGCGGCAGCTCTCGTTGACTCAAACAGTGGGAGCAGCAGTGGTGTGTAAATAGTCCTCTGTCGAATTCTCTCCGTCTCTCCCTCCGCGTTATTATTCTTGTACAAAAGCACAGCCTAACGAACCCATTGGAACTGTCCGTGGAAGTGGTGTCAGACTATTTTACTTAGTTTGCATCATTATATATTTGCTCGTTACCCCTTTTTCTACTCCCTGTCCCTTCCAACATTTGGTGTGGGAGGTCCCGTCGATTTTCGGAGTTGGAATGAGGGAACCTTTGAACTGTAAAGCGGCTATTCTGTAGTATTGTGTGGCATTCCAAAAATTTGTGCTTCCTTCCTCTCTCAGTGGTGATAATGCCGATGGCACACCGAAATTGCATGTTCCTGCACTACTGGGTCTTAAATGACTCACTATTGTACCGGTTGTGGAGTGCTATCTACTCACAATTGTATTAACTGACACTCCACGTCGTCGTGACAGGTGGTAGGAGAGCGTGCGAATGCGTCGCGGTGTATTTATCGCGGGCTCATGTTTGTATGTAAACGCACTCTTCAGACAGCTTTAGTTTGTGCTCACTCTGCCGTTAGTGTTTTAATTTAATTTATGCATTTCACTGTCGTGCTGGTGTGCTCAACTTGGTTCACGTCACGTTCCCCACGTCTCGTATGGTATTGTACCCACACTTGGCCCAAAACTCGAGTCATTTTTAGACAAAGTCATTGACGCAAGCGTGTGTCTTTTTCACTGGCTTAGCAGAAGGCTGGCAATTAAGCGACGCCTTGTGACAAATTGAGCCGACATAAATGTGACTGTCAGTGGGGAATTTGGCTCTTTTCATCCTTTTTTACTCTTGATCAATAGGCCTGCGGGAAATATTGACCTTGAAAATCGAGGCCGTCGATTGGCTGGAGGCGAGTCAAATGATTGGAAGAACCTTGCCTTCGCTGATGTTTATGTCTTTGCATACACACGGCGGCTGTGGATAGGCATTTTGTTATAAATTTAGCAAATTAGTAAATCACTTGTTTCCAGTTGATCTGGGTCTTGAACGGCTTCCTAGATTGGACAGTGTCGCAGGAGTTATCAACTGCTGCGGAGGGAGTAAGCACAAAGAACAAGCGAAGTAGGATGGGCTGTGGTACTTGTCAACTGTATTTTGATGTTTTGTCATGCATTTATACAATGAGGTTGTAATACACAAAACGACACGAAACAATTCAATGCGCTGGAGAATAAAAAAAAGCGGCTCAATTTGAATGAAAATGAACGATTCTCTTCGCAGAGATTTTGCAATTTTACTTTCTCACAATGTAGTAGCATGTGATTTACTTCATTGATGAGGATTTTCCAACGAGGTCTTAGCAAGACTAGCCTGACCGCCTTGAAATGGCCTTCATTGCGGTGGAGTAAGGAGCCCCCTATTTATTGGGTTCATCTCTGAGGATGAAGGTTATGCTTTTTGGTAAAAATGTCCAGGAAGGGTAACTGACATTTTGTTGCGCTATGTGCTACATGGACAGACGAAAGAAAGTGCTTGAATCATTGTGATTATACAAATCTGATCGTTGATATCCAAGAAGGGCGTTCTTCCTTCATCATAAAGTGATGACTTAGCCGCCCAAAATTGAATCGAGGTCGTGTAACAAGTTGAACACGAGGCAAAGTCCGGCAGAAAGGGCGTCATCATAGCTATCGAGATAAAACGCCTTCTTTTGCTTTAGTGCCTCGCCTGTCAGGGGTAATAGTAGTTCACTAGGGTTAGGCTATCGCCCATGTTGATAGGATGAGTCAGATGGACTTTGCAGCTTATTTTTTAATGAAGCCTTTTTTATTGTTCAAGACTTTTCTTGGAAGAAAAACTCCCAGTTTCGCCCATTGAAGTCGCCAATATAGCCTAGCCACCTCTGTTCATTTTTCACGCCCATATCCCGACTGTCTGTGCAATTTGGTGTGTGAACATTTGTTTACTGCTAATAAAATGTGGTTATCATCACCTGGCCGGTTATCTGAGAAATGCAAGGGATGAAGTTGTGCAGTATCTTCAACCCACCCTAAAATGTCAATCTTCACTCGAGTGTGCTCTGCGGCGTGAGGTCTTACGCTGTCTCATTTGAATAGTACTTTCTTCCCACCCATTGACCTTCCATCGCTGTTACTTAGGCGGTTTCTCGTTTACGTGTTGATTTGATATCGTACCGAGTCGATGAATTTCGGCCACAATTGTTTTTCCTATTTTCAGCTGGAAAACCCTACTTTGTGAATGGTTGCATCCTTAGTTCCAACACAGGCTTTGGAAATGAGATATTGTGTCTCTGATGTGTGAGCGGTTCCTTAATGAGTGCTGGAACTTTGGACTCACTCCGCATCACGCGTCAGTCAACTAGCAATCACACAACGGCGTGTTTTATAAAGTGGTTAAAAAAGAACAGCTTGGTATCCTTTGGATCCTACTATCATTTATTAATTCACTTGCAGCAGCACTCATTGCTGCTAACTTCAGCAATGCCCCAATCTTTCCTGACGTCAAAAAGTCATTGCGATGAGGCGGAAAATGCATTGATGATATACAGGCCGCCCGGAGACCGTACAGCGGAGCGGATTTGCAACGTTGAAGCCCTAAATACACCCAGATTAAGCAAATATTTTAATACCTCCCACGAATTTTCTTATCAAGTTGAAAGAGATGCTGACGAATCTTTCAATTACGGTAGTCTCGAATTCCACATTTTTATGATGTACGGTTCCTTAAAAAGAACGGCAACATCTGAAAGTGTCGCACCGCTAAGCCATAAACTTTTGCTGTTGTTAATGTTACACTTTATGCAAATGTCATGCAGCAACGTCTCCAAAGAGCCTGATTTTTTTCGGCTTTATAATTGGGTAAACCTCGGTTTTTGAGGTCGACAACATCAAATTCTCAAGAGGTTTAAAAGGCATTTTAGGCTTGCTAGTTGAAAATAAAATGAACTTCCTAGACAACAAAATAAATGGCACCGTTAGACAAGCACATGGTTTTGCTTTGTATTGTGCATAAAAATTTGCATTCCACAAATCACTGAGGTGAGGCACGTTGAAAACTTCATCAACTCCCTTGTATTCACCTGATAGCTTTATTGTAGCATAAAAATAAAGAATGCGTGGTTTTTACAGTTGAACTTTCTTTGTGAAAATAGGGAGGATTCTGTCTCTGTACGACAATGCCTTTTGGGTTAGCAACACAAACTTCCATGGATAAATGGTCCAAAAGCTATTCTGCCATGCCGCCACGGATGTGCGTCTGAGTTCCTCCAGGAGACCTTATGAGATCTGTGGTACTGGCTGTGTAGTGACATGCTTGCCCAAAACATATATCAGTCTGTAAAGTGAAAGCTTTTAACATTCGTAAAAAAGATTCATGAACCTTTACCGCTTGAATAAGTCAAACTGATAATTTGTTTTTCAGTGGGAGAAGGAGTGATGACACATTAACGGAAGCGCGATGACACCAGAGTGGTGAATTAAACCACAGACACCGAAGATCACGCATGGCAATAAGTAAAATATAAGCGCAATTAGCATTCTGTTTCAAACTCCCATTAATTTTGGACTATGCACTTGCTATTTTTCAAAGTGCTAAGAATGTAGGTGCCGCAGCTGTTCTGCGTCTCTTCAGTTCAATGCACAAGAGCGGTTTAAACCATCTGCGCAAATTTTGGTCAGCATCATAGTGATTATTTTTGAAAATAAAGTTTTTGTTTGTAATCCTACGTTAAAAAAGCGATTTTACTAAAATATGGCTCTTGTATTCATGGATTAATTGGGAAACTACACAGTTTGCCGGCATTTGACCTCCAGCATACTTTTTTTGTCTAAAAGGTACGAAAGTGACTTGAATGGGTATCACTGAGTTGATTGACTATCACAACCTGCTGCATGTGATGTGGATGAAGCACGAAAGCTTAGGCGGTCGCTTTATTTAGACGCTTTGATTCTACACTCGGTTAGACGCGGTTCATTATTTCAGGTTAGCTAAAGGCGCCTGAAAATTTTCTGCTATATGCCATGGCTATCCTCAAATGAAGCCATTGATGGGAATCTCAGGAGGTTGGTTATTATGGCGTTCAATTAAGGTGGCGACTAACTTGATCCTAGTTACTGGTGGACGCGTTTCTGGCCCGCCATTATGTTCCGTTCTTCAGTAAATTCCTTTCACTGCTACAAGGAGGTATTACTAGTCCTGCACAAGAAACTCATCCTAAAACAAGCCAAGATTTTACAGTGTATGTTTCTAGACTTAAAATAAAGCGCTCCAACTGTACTTATTTAATTTAAAGTAGTGTTCTCCGATTTACGGGCTTATTTTCCCGGTAAAAGACGGTAGGAAGATGAATGAGTCACCCTCGGGATTTTACAGCCTAATTAGGAACGAAATCTGTTTATTTTCATCATTTCGGCTTTTTCACAAAATTTAAATCTTTTTATTGGCTGGTCTCAGCGGCTGATCCCTAGCTGTGTCCATTCAGACATTAGTATTTTCCTTATGTCTTCGACTAAGTCCTGTTAAAATGGAGCAGTAAAGAGGATTATAAATCCAGAATTTCCATAAGTAGCTATGAAAAACGGAACTAATTTGGATGTTAATTAACTCAGAAGATCACAGGCTCTTTTCTGTCGGTGAGGAAAGTACTAAATCAGTAAGTTTCATTGCTAAAGGAAATTACACTTGTAAATAACATGATGGTGAAAATGTAAGGAAATATGCAACTAGCAAGCACACTTCAGCCTCATTCTGGCTCTAATTTGCTGCAAGATCGTTAGTTAAGCCCTGAGAGGCTGTACGCACGAATTGCCATAATTCTCGATTGTTGTGACAATCTGATTTCCTTAATAATTATAAGAATCATTGATAGGGAAACAATTCATCCAAACGGTCTCTCAAACAATTCATGTCTTAATGTGGAAAATAATAACAAGCTAAAAGTCGTATAATTACCTGCCTAGACACAATCCAATCCACTTCATGCTCTTCGAACCAATCAGGTGTAAGAGCCAATCACCTTTCAGACATGGTTAGGCCATCCTACGCACCGAGGAATGTTTTGCGTGTAGAGCAAATTTCGTGGCGACTTAACGGTGATGGGGCTAGTATGAACTAAAGAGTAGATAGAGATCTGTGCAATTTCACGATTTTCCATGCTTAATGCATTCAAAAGCTCTCATCATTTACATTCTCACTGCACTTCTCATCCAGCGTTCCGCTACTGGCGTTGCAGACGAACTGAAGCACCGTCTGGAGGCAAAATCAAGCGTGGATCTAGCAGATGAGTTGGAAGAACTGGACGCGAAACTTTGGAATCCTCAGATAGGTCCCTCAGATCGGCCTGATCACTGGATTTTCCGACATTACCCCCTGCCTCAATTTAAACATGATGCATTAGCCTCCTCGAAACGGGCCTTTGATGAGAAATTTTCATGGAGCAGTATCAGCCTTCTCTCCCTTCCACAGTACAATGTATCCTTTCTCCTTCTAGGTGGTTCGTGGTCCAGGCACAATGATCCGCCCTATCCCCGTGAAGATGGCATTGTCAAACTCTGCAAATTCACGCTCACCCCTTCGGGTCAGTTGACATTCACATCCCCTTGCCAGGACTTATCAGAAGGACTAAATAGTACCTCATATCTTGGAGCAGCATCGGCTTCCCTTCAGATCAGTCAAAATATGGGTCTAGTGGCTTACTGTGATCCCCTATGGAGGGATGAGAGCCATTTTCCTGCGGGTCGATGCTACCTGCAACTTCTGCATAACGAGAATATCCGACCCCGACACGAGCTGGCATCGTTTTGTCGTACAGGTGGAAAAGTGACAGAACCCTGTATGACAGGCTTCAGTGTGGATTTAATGTCAAAAGGTCGAGCCAATCCTGGTTTTCTTGAATTTCTTAAAAGTATTCATGTCATTGTTGGCCAACCATTGGCCATTGGCTGTGGTCGAGTGCAAATTCTAGCCGATCCTTTCTACTACCCGCGGACTTTTACTGTCTACCGCCCTAGCAACCTCGATTCTACTCTGCCTGAAAGCTATTTTGGATATTCAGTAGCAGGAGAGTATGTGTCGGTTGTCGGTGACGGTTTTGGACAAACAGAGGAATCATCAAATGCATCCGAGTTGATACAAGTGTTTAAGGTGGGTGATCTTCAAAGTATACGCACAGCTGGAGGTGTGGAATTTGATTGGCAAGGCCGTGTGGACAGAACAGGATCATTCGCGGGCTTTGGAACATCAATGGTACGCTTAAAAAGCGTTGATGGACAGGACATCATAGTTGTGGGCTCGCCTTACGCTCCAAAGGGCGGTAGAGTGTATGCCTACTGCGTTCCAGCCAATTTAGCGGTTGACAATAGCAACAGACAAGCAGTGCCAACGGATAGCTATCGAGATTTTGTTTCTGCTCCCACCGGCGTTGGGGCCTTTGGCTATTCTCTAACAGCCCTCGGAGATATTAACGGTGATGGTCAGGAAGATATTGCTGTTGGTGCTCCGCAACTACGAGATAAGTCGAAAAGTGGACGTATTTTTATCCTCACCATTCTCAACAACTGCACATTCGATAGGCGACCTATTCAGGTTATTTCGGGTCCGGAAAAGGCGGTGTATTTTGGCTCCATTTTACCACGGAAAGGCATGGACCTCGACTTTAATGGCTGGTCGGATTTTGCTTTGCCTGTTCCCTACTGTACATCATGTGTACCAATGGTCTATACTTCTCGACCGCACTATCAAGCTGCCTGTCGATTCTATCAGCCAAATTGGCTTGGCAGTGTCCGTATTCGACGTAATGCAAGAATACCGATAAAGTTAAAAGTTAGACTAACACCCTCGGGCAAGAATTCTGGAAAGAACCTTGAACAGCTACTACAAGCAGCAAATGTAAGGGCTCAAGACCTTGTTCACCAGGTAATTCCCGACCTCTGGGCTAAAGAAATTAGTGAGCAAAGAGTTAGATTGAGTGCGTTTCACAGTGTGAAGTTGAATCCCTATTACGATATGCTCTCTTTAAAATTTGATCTGCTGCCACAGATGGATGTGGAGGATATGCCAAGTCTGGAACAGCCAGATGGAGGGATTCGAGTTCAGTATAGGTTTAACATCCCCTGTCCGGATGGAGCGAAGACAGCGGAGGACACGAAAACCTGTATTGGCGGTGCCTGGGTACATCGGCCTATAATAGATTGGTCAGGATGCAACTTTCAACTGCGGTTAACAAAGTATGTTTGCTTGCCGAGAGGGAGATGTGAGAGTGATGTATCACTCCTTGTGACCGATGAAAAATCTGGCAAGTTTGCAAATTCCGTACATTCCAGTCCAAGTGGAGAAACTGTTTTAATTTATGGTGATAGAGAAGGAGCAATGAGTACACTAACTATTAACATTTACAACCAGGGACCAACATTTGCAGGTGGTGTCTGGATGAATATGGCATTTTTCGGTAACCTACGATTCTCTGCATTTGAAGTGGCTCGAAGAAGTAACAACAACGGAGGCTATGAGTTCAAACCCACCGTGTGCTCACACTCTCTTAATAATGACACATGGGTTGCTTGTAGGTTGGGTCGTCTCGAATTTAATCAGGAAAATGTTTCCTCGCCGGTTCAGAGAGTTCGATTGACCTCCTTCTATGCGGCCAATAGCGGAACAGGAAACAAGGATTTCTCCCTTCCCTCTTACGTAAATATTTCCATTTCATCGCAAACCTATGATCCTCAAGCTCAGAAGAACCATGTAATTTGGCAATATAAGTTGCTTCATGCCCCAAAGTACCTTATCACCCCTGCGGGTCATGCACCATCAAGTGTGTTGGACAATCGAACAAAACCCACCTCCTGGGTTCCGGGCTTCCATCAACGAATTCGGGTGGAAGAAATGGGTCCTCGAATACAACACACCTTCCAAGTGGAACACATGGGACCCATAAAACAAGTGGAAAATGTAACACTTCGACTGCAAGTGCCTGTAAGATTGGCGAACAAGGCTAAACCGTTGGTTTACTTATTTAATGAAGTTCGAGCTCCTTCCTCAAACGGTAATGACATGGACTGGGTGCCACTTCGACCTGTCGTTAAACAGAGTGGCACCTCTGCAAGCGATGTCAGCGGAGGATCTAGCTGCTGGTACAATGACGAGTCGTTGATTAATCCAAATGGGTGGATTGGAATTGATATGTCAAGTAAGTATGCTCGCAATGCCTTAACCTTGAGTTTTCCTTGCATTTATGGAACCCATATTAGAGCAGGAACCGATTCTTAATGCAGACTTAAACCATTTCCTTTTTTTACAAAAATGTTATCAGATTTTTTAGCTAATTGGTAAATTTTTAGCAGATTAAGGCATGTGACTGATTTTGCTGCTGCCTTGACAACATAGGGGAGTGGCTGCTTCCCTTCTTCCAAATGACTGTAATTCCTCCCCCTGTCCTACATGAAGAAATGTGGAGTTTTCCTTTCACATAATACGGATAATTAAATATTCTCAAGCTATAATGAGTGCAGTTAGTGTAATTAAAATTGTGATTCAGGCCTTAGTTCATGCTCCATAAAACCATCGCATATCATTCCCAAGTGCACGATTATCGGGGCAGGGCTCATGGTTGACACATTTCTTTCTCAGACTGACAGCGGAAGAGTAATTTATGCGTGTAAATGGCGGAGGAGTGGTCGCGAGGGGGAATGTTTTTCCTCTCTTTTGAGGTGAGGGGGAATGGCTGGGGAGAAAGCCAATTAACGCATTCCTAATCGTTTCCCACGGCTAAGGGGGTTACCGCCACAGTTGAATAACTCTGAGCTGGGGAGGTCAAGACTCCAATCTTTTGAATCTCAGACTGAAAAGTTATGGCTGATTAGATATTGAAGTGGGTTTCAGTGGTTGGGTGACCTTAATACGACAGGCTTTATAGGTCATCGCATTGACTCCAGGGGCCATTTATTAATTTTCTTAAATCTTGGGAATTTTAACAGGCATTTGCATGCAATAAATGATTATTTATTATCGCTTTATGCAACTGAGACGCCAGAAATAGATAACGTAGTCATTTTGTTTCAATGATACATCAAAACATGCGTTTAATGGCAACGAGTCACTATAGGAGAAGCAAATCAAGGTAAATTGTTTCACTTCAACTTCATTTTAATTTTCTCCACCTGCCACTAAGTCCTTCAAAAGGTAATTGAGGTAATTTTGACCTCACTTTCCATCATGAAAAAGTTCCTTCGTTAAGCACACCAAACGATTCAGGCGGCAGGTGAAGATTTGAGGGATAAGACAGGCTAATGCCAAGGGCGTCTATCAACATGATAAAGAGAATGGTGCTTTTTTCTGTCCTCTACTGCTTTCGCCTGTCAAGCCCCTTCTGATTTGTCGGGTGCTTTGCCTATCAGTGTTGCGCTATTTGAATCGGGGAGAACTTAGCCCCAAATTGCCATTGGATGGATGGTTATAAACCGCATCAGCTCTTGTATTGCCTTTCCAAACACTTGTGTACTGTCTCATGGCATGACGGATTAGCTGTGTTAACCCCGTGTGGACCAAATGACCACTATCACTAACGACGTACACCTGGCGTGTCAGTCAAGGTATATGCTGTTACTTACCATAAGCCAATCGTATTATGAGAGCATGACAGTCGGTTGGCAGGCTTGTCACTGATGCGTCATGTGGTTATGATTCAAATGAGAGAAGAAGTTTTCTGCTGCACAAAATCTACGTCAAACACAGGCAAGACAGAAGTATAACTAGCTGTTGACATAGTTGAGTTCAAATCGAAGTTTGAGATAGTTAATTCATCCAAAAAACAGCACTGGTTAATCGCAACAGGCATCTATGCGGTTTTTTTTATCTCTGTCAGTTGGCGAAATGCCTGGGGGGTGTGTGATAAAAACACAGTTTATCAATAATTATGGGAGGGTGTCCAACCCTTGAAGGTCAATGTTTACAAAGCCTGATGCCGCCGGTACTTTGATTCATGCAGTGGAATTTTATTTCCAGGGTAAAACAGCTTGTAGTCTTGAATATTACTTTGAAATATGGGGGACCGAAGTGAAATAAAGCAGGCCAACACTCTTCGATCTTTGGAGACCTGACATATGCTCAATATACCTTGAATGAAATAAGCAATTTGAAGCAGAGCTTATTACTTGAAGAGATTTTGTGCTCAAAGTAGTGTGTACTCTTCCACTCTTCTGGTTGCAGGTGCTGAGGTAAGACGGTCCCGGAGAGATGTGTCCAATCCTCTAGACTCGAACAGTACGGAGTCGATACAATGGAATTACAATGGCAGTGACACGCTCGGACAAGCAGCTGGACGGTTCGGCAGTGGGGAACTTCCGCAGAAAGTTTCATTTCGGCGAGTGCCCAAAGAGGTGAGTGGAAAAGTGGAGAGATGACGTTGGGAACTAGCTTGTATTAACACGTCACATGCACGCGACGATCTCTCCTTACGTCACACAGGGGTGACCTCATTCAAATTGAAAGAAAACGAATTAGATTGGAATTAAGGAAAAAATAAGATCAATTAATGCCGTGTTAGAGCAACAAAGAAGACAACTTCGACTGTGGAGGTTGATGCCGTGATAGTACGCGTGTTAAGGGCTCTCATTTCTGTCTTAGTGCTGTCCCCAGTTCATGCTGAATCACGCATTGACCCAAGCATGTACTTTCAGTTTTTAACGATTTATTCTCCAGAACCATAAAATCCCAAAGTAAACTGTAAGTCTAGCAGCACTCTGACTGTTGCTCCAAGTTTTTTTTTCAACTTACACTTAACGGAAGTCGTTTATGTACAACAAAATGGAAATGGTAAAATGATTCACTAAATGAAGTTCCAAGTCAGTTATTCTGTCTATAATGCAAGTATGACAGTTTAGCATACGGTAAACTGTTGCATAAAGTTAAATTGAGGAGAATACATCCCATTCCGTTATTTAAGGTTTTCTTGATAGCTGTTCAGTGTACTAACCAAAAACAATCCCCAAACCTGGCTGAATAATATGCAATTTACAAAAAAAACGCTTCATCACTTTTTCCAGAGATTCTTAAGCGAAAAAGCTCACAGTTGTTCAGTGGTTTTTTTTGTAAAACACACAACACCAGTTTTAATTATTTTTACCCAATTACGTTGACACATAAAGCTGAGTTAGCTAATGCACGGATGACGTCACACAAAAAATGGTTATTTGCATGCAAAATCTTAATAACTGGTATAGCTGGTTTACCCTTGGCCTTCCTAAATTAAAAGATTCATTAACGAAAAGTTTCCCCAAAATCCAGCTGTATTTTTAAGTGCGTACTAAATGTCTTCATTTAGCAAAGTATGCAAGACCTTTTCCAACCTTATTGTCAACCTTTTCAACCGTCGAAGAAACGAAGCAGACCACAGTTTTATAGACAATGTCAGAGGTAGTTGAGATTCGAGTTGAGGAGCCTTAGTGAGATGTTTTGTGTTATCTGTGTAGTCAAATTTGGGGATTTAGGAGAACCTCCTTTGGCGTTTCACTGTCAGTTGAATTTTTTCCCAAATTAATCGGCTGATACAAAAACAGACAACGGTGACAGTCTACTCGATCCGACGTTTAACAAGTAGTAGTAATGTTGGGTAGCATTGGACTTTTCTTCGAAATTCTAACGACCCTAATTCTTCCTTTGACATTGCTTTGTAATTCCCACGCTTATTTTGAAGGCTCAAATGATTTACAACTGATTTCGATAGCTGGTTCCCAGGTGGTGATGCTGTTTAGATGATGCTTTTCTATTTTATGGGAATAATGCATCAAATGTCTAAAGTTGATGTAAAAATTTGTCTTTGAGTAGCCTAAACTAAATTACTCGGCTATTATTACCCTATTTACCCACTTAAAATCCAAAGGTAAGGCTGTATTAAATGATGTCTTACCCAATCAACAACAAGAAAAGGGAAACAAAAATCCACAGTGTAGGAATGCACTAGAGGTAGCATAATTTATTTGTCCCACACTTCCAAAAGGGTAAGATCATCGTTCCAAAAAATGCTGAAATTGAGGTAATTCTATTAAACAAATTACATTTCAAAGAAATTTTTGTGTGTTAAAGGACGGATGCAGTTAAATAGTCCAACTGGTGAATGGAAACGTGTTACTCCATTTGTTTCCAGGTCATTCAATGCGGGCGTGTGGGGCAAAAGTTTGGAAAACCACTGTGCATTGAGATAATCTGTCACTTGAGGCAGCTGAAGAAGAAGCATCCAATTCAGATCAGCGTAACGGGCTGGCTCTACGCCCCAACCTTCTTTCAGCATTCCACTTCCGATATTGAGGTATGTTGCTCAATTTTTGCCATTATTAAAGGAAGTAGTGAAAAACCTGACTCCACCCTGGGCTAAGGCCTAAACGATGGCAATTTCTGATGCAATTTTTATCCCCTCTCAAACTCAAAGCCCCTCCCTGATGAGAATAAGATGGACCCACTTTCTTTACCTCTTTCCAATTTGGGTGGTATTTAATTTAACAGTTCATCCCCGTGTCATACGGTTCTGCTGTAATTTAAAGAAGAATTTGTGCCATGATAGTTCCGTACCAGGTTTAAGGAACGATGTTCTTGCATCGAAGGAACCATGTTAAGGGCTTAGCAACACAAATGCTTTCACACGGCTGCTTGGCGAGTTAATCTAAACACCCTCCCCTATTATTTACATTCAAGGTAGCTTTGATTAGTGCAAAGTGCGATGTTGGAATATACTAGGTACGAATTATGAGAACGTTCTAATGAAAAACACACGTGTTTATTCTCTCATTAATTAGGCATTTTAAAACACCAACTTTCCCAAATAAGGCCTTTATTTTTAACCCTTGATGGGATTTTTCCTTAAAAAGCTTACTTTTAGCGGCATTTGGAAAGGAGAATCATGTCGGGTTCAAATAAACGCATCCCACTTATTTGGATATTCGACGACTTTAACTTATTTCATCTGTCGTACATGTTATTCTTTAAAACTGGGAAGATAGACTTCCATAGAAAAGTGTTGCTGCGAGGAGCTGTTTAGAAATAAGTGCAGCTCCTTCTATCCGGGGGAAGACACCATGTGGTTTGCAAACATGCAGGCGTAATAAGGTAAAATACCCTTTGTTATCGCCCTCATTTCACCAGAACGCTGTTAATTACGAGCCACACTGCGCGCGTCATTGAGGTAAGGGATTAACTTGTACCCCCAATTATGGTCAATTCCCTGCCTTGACTAAATTAGCACCAAAATTTCGCATAGATATTAAGTAGGATTCCTCGCCAACACTGCTTCCAATATACTTTTATTAAGCTTTTTATGTTCCCCTCTTTATTCAAAACAAAACAAACAAAAGGAAGGAAGCTCAAATGAATTAAAACACTCTTGTGATCAAACTTAATTCCCTTTTCCAAAAGCAAATAATTGCAAATACTGCTATCGCAGCCCTTCTCAATTATGCCATTAGCGGTCACTTGATCACCTATTCGCCGGCCCTAAATGCCAATTGGTCCAATTAGCACTGACATTGTCGGCATTAAGCGTGCACATGTCAATGTGTGTGCTTGTGTTTACCTATAAACATGCATTCATGACTTTTCCGAATCTGGATCACGGCCGTCATATCAATCACAGTGTTTATTCTAAGAGTCCGCCTTTTGACAATGGCCAACAACACATTCATCCGGGGTTGATGAGAGATGCACGAGGTGTTTAATCAGTCAGCTAAGTAATCGGTCAGAAGTATCACATGCTCCAGAGTCATGCATTACCCAACACGACATTGACTTTGCCTGATCCCTTGATCTTGACGGTGATCGAGTGGGCATTGCTTAGCTACTAGTTAACCTTCAGTCGTTAGAATGCATAACAGCAAACAACTTTTTGAGGAGTTAATGCAAATATTTTCATTTTAAAGCAAGGTCACTTTACCCCGAGTTAGGTGAGGATCACAACCCATCTTTTCATGGCTTTCTGCAACTCCCAATTACAGAATCAGCAACCCTGTTAATGGATAAGACATTCCACCAATCACGGATCCACCAAATTCCTTTTTTCCATGTGGCCGCATGCCTTTCCTTCTCCTCTTCAATCTATAATTGAATAGTTAAGCATACTTTTCTCCACCAAGCTACATTCATCGGTGTAGTATCCGTATTTGAAGGCAAACCAGCATCTTCCAACATGAATGCTACTAGGAAGTGGGTCACCCAAAGGTTATGTATAAACAAGATCACTTTCTCGTCCGAGCAATCGCTAATAGCGCCACCTTAAGGGAGGTCATCATATCGAGAGATCAGACGGAAGCCTTTTCGACGTGGATGGACTTTAAACGGCATGTGCAAATGACAAAGTTGATGATGGTGGTAAGGGTATTAAATGTGCAGCTCTGTTTAAAATGCCAGTGGCGGTTTTTTGGACCAAAAATAATGTCCAGTTGACAGTTTAATCAGGTGTTCCCGAGGCTTAGTACCCAGAAGGCTGAAGGCTGCGATCGCGGATACTTTGCACATCTAAATAGCGCAAAAATTGCAAACCCAAACAAAGTGTTAGTAAAATGATGATGTTTTTAAAGAAGAAATATATCAACTTATTTGGTTTGTCAACGGAACCGTCTTTCCGGTTAGAGTGCAAATTCACAAGGCTTCAGTGAAAAAATAGTGGTTTCAGGGAAAAGGATACATTTGATCTATTTGGTGTTGGGGATGTTCACCTTTTAAAATGACTTCAATGTTGGGTTGTAATCATGAGAGTAATTTTTCCTTTTGAAGCCGAAGCGAAGAAGTGGAAATAATATGATTAGCAGGGCGAAATGTTAGCCAAATTCACCCAACAGCAATCTAGTCATTTGGTGTGCTGGAATCTCTCATTCCGAAAGAGGCACAACAACTCCTCCTTCCATTGCTACACACAGGCATGGCTCCTATGTCCTCCTGAGGGGTTGGAAGGCTAAAGCCATGAAACGAGAGTCCCTGCCACCAAAGATAGTGGTGATTGCACCAGAGACTGCAGTCTCAGCATTCCACCTACTACCATTTTATTGCATCGCCATGGAACCATCTGCACAAACCATAGGCTTTGCCATTTCAGGAAAATCTGCTTAATAGCCCTAATGTTTTCTTCCCCACACAATTGTGCCTATGAAATCAGACTTTGGAAGAGCAAAATAGGTTACTGGTGATGAGAGCCGCATCGCCGAACATGGGGCGAACCTCTCTAGGTTTATTTGAAACATAGGCAGGCCTCCTTTGGTTAGAGTTTTGCACCACATTCGCCTCTCCAAGTAAGCAAAATACGGGAGAAAAAAGTCATGACATATCTACACAATGGCATAATGCATTTGCCAGTACTGCGTACCTGGAGGTGAGCCATCAAGAATGGTGTGCAGTGTTATGGTTGAAAGACAAGACATTGGCTTAATTATGCCTCAGGTAATGTGCGTAGTGCTAAGCCATTGTTCTCATGTAGATATGCAAGTTCGGGGAGATAATAAACTCAAATAGCACGCAAATTTCGGGGTGCTCTCAAAAAACCACAAAACGATCGCTCAAGCGTGTGGATAAATTGAGAAAGTTTCTCACACTGCCACAAAAAAGGCACCCACTCCTCATAGCTTTAGAAAGCAGTCCTTTAGTAGCATTAACTACAGATGTAGGCTGTTTTTGTTTCTTCCAGATTGTGACAAGTCTGACTGTGGATCAGGGAGCCGTGCCCAGAGGTGTTTTGCGATCACCTGAACCCATAGGTAGCTTTAACATGCCGCAGATATTCTACTTCACAAAAATTAAACCCACGATTTTTCATCAAATTCCCATATGGCCAATCGTGGTTGGTCTAGTCTTGGGTATTTTGCTGCTGACTCTCCTAATCCTCATCCTCTACCGATTTGGGTTCTTCCGACGTCGAAAACACAAACTCGCGGTGTCTGGACGGAGACGATGGCACGAGAATTTAACAGACGAGACCAACAAACGAGGCATCGATGAGGTGGATCGTGGTGGAAGTGATTTGGATGCTTTTAGTAGCATTCGCTACGCTGAAGAAGCACGAAAACGCCGATTGAAGTTACGGAAACACCCTGAAGAAGTGAGTATTCTTCATCCCGATGAAATTCCAAAGGATAATGAGGAAGGAGGACAGGACAATCCAACTGCCTTGCTTGAACACCCCTCGATCCCAAATGATCCCGATACTGTCACTGCCACCAGCACCACCACCACCACCGATGCTCCTACCACAGCCACCGTCAAATCCACCACCGCCGGAAGTGGTAGTGTCACTGCGGCGGGAGACTGAGTACGCCCTCCCGTGAAAATTTGCGTTTAAGATAGAGAAAGCGCTTATTTATTTCTTCATCCTATGCTTTTGCATTAATTTTACGCCTAGGCATGTGCGCTATAATGATATAGGAATTTTATTTGTACCTCCTTTTTGAGTTCGCTTGGCATCTGTGATCTAACCATCTAAGATAATACAAATTCCCATTTTTGATATTGAATCGACTTATTCACCCCTTCGGTGATCTGGAGCTCCCGACAGTGAAAAATAGGCTGCTCAGCAATTCTAGTGACAACCTGAGGTGGAAATTGTTTATGAAATTGGACTCTATCATTGAATAATAATTTATCTTGAATAAATCGCCCGCCAAATGGAAGCTTCAAAGGTGTTTAGATCCGACTGGAGCTTTTATCTAGGCATGAAATGTGCGTCCGGTTGCTCTCTGGTTGTTGGACTGCATGACCAGGGGTATTCCAAATACAATTGTTCGAACAGTAGTACTAAGGCTTTCATGGAATGGCATGTGGCGCTGAAGTTTTTTATGTAAATTAAACCATAAAATTCGTACTAGCTGAAAATTTTCCGCAAAAAGGACTTTAAACACAGCGTAGCGTGGTGATGAGAGGCTCGACCGTTCAGCATTAAGACAGTTGAATAGCGAGTGTTCTAAGGGTTGCCATCCATGCTTTGATTCTTGGTGGCTTCCCGTCGGCAACAGTTAGTCAGCGCATGGAAAACCTGTCTGACTCTAAAGGTGTGATCAACGCATAAGTTTTCATGAGATGCACAAGAAGTCGGTAGGTTCGGAGTGTGAAGAGATCGACAACGAAGCGAAGAGGACCGTCACTGACACCCCTTTACACACAATTGGGGATCAGTGACATTGGGATTAGACATTCCTTTGATAACTAATGCGGTTGGTCCTTAATGGCCGCGCTGAGGGAGACCCTCAAAGTGAATAGAATCTACGTGGCACCTCGATTATTTGCTTAACTCTTCGTTTTAGTTATGCGATCATTTGGGGCTCGGAAATTGCCCTTCCACAAGATGGCATGTCCTCTGGCCCTTCAGTCCTCTCTGTACGTAGGTGACGCATATTCTACCCTGGGAAAGTCGTGAGACGCTACGTAAATTTCACTAAATATTCCTGTAATATTTTAAGCTATGTTTTCGACTTTCCCATACTTTAACATCATAATTGGGGAAAACGCAATGGGAAAAAATGATTTATTTCCAAATTCTCGTGTTCACATCGCCTTTGTGAGCTATTTGGATTGACAATGGTAAGGGCATAAGCTGAATGGATTTCCAGGTTTCGGATGACGCACTTTGTTCCCACAAATTGCCAATTTTAGAGAGGTACAATTGCAAAGCCGATTTTGTTTCTTTGTAAAGGAAATGAAAAAGTTGCACCTAAGAGTATGAACAACTAACGGCACCATGGTTGAATGAATTCAACACCTACAGCCCATAAAATGCACCAGGAAACGCCCTACATGACGTGAGTGGAACCTCTGTTAAATGGAGCACTAACCCACTCAATTGCCTGTATTCTGAGAAGAACTTCATGCTTTTCAACCAAATGCATTCTGCCTACTTTTCGACTTACCACTTTCAGGTCCCTACATTTTTTACATTTATAATGTAGCTAGAAGGAATCTTAGCAAAGAAGAAGAACGGTTTTCCGATGAAATGTGGGACAAAGGTGGCGTGCTTGCCGACCACTTAAACTACCAAAAGGGTGTATTGGTGCCTTCAATGCGTGGCAGAATGAGCTAGGACATCCTTTACAAGTGGAGAATGAAGTGAAATTTCTGCTTCCTGAATATTATCCAACTATACGTGGAACAAACTCGCCTATCCTCTAACAACTCAAGCCTCCTCTGGGATTTTTTGCTAACACATAAGAAAACGAGCACGGGCTTGCAGAGAGAGGGCATAATATTTTCGTCACCACGAAAGCGATGACTCAGGTGAGTTTGCAAATCTAAACCTTGAGCATGGCATGCGCAATTCATGTAATCGACTTAAGCACACTATTTACATGAGTGGTTTGCTTTATTGGAGGACTAATTTAATGTGGTCCGTAAAAAAAGAAATGTTGGGAATTTGGATCCAATTTCCTCATAGGAGAGCCAGTAAACGGCGAAATAATTCACCTCAAGTAGGACTTGAATGAAAGACATTTTTTTACAGCAGAGGCTAAATGCTGCCAAATGGATTTGCATTTGATTGGTCCGCTAACGGCAAAGGTGATTGGCTCGCAAAGGTCAAACCGATTAATTTATTTACCCATTCATCATACCCCTTTTTAAAACTCTTGTGATGGGCCTGAGGGCGATCATTTCGCAGTGGTTAAGTATCCTTTGCTTTGTATAAAAGCGTCCAAATTTTACCACTTCATACATCTGACAGGGATCGATTGATGTCGTCTGAGAAATATGGTGCAGGCAATAAAATTAACCACCCAAACTACACAATGCGCTGGAGACTTGCTCATTCTGGCTTAATTTGGAAAAGAAATAAGCTGATTCATCTTTGAAAAAAAGCAAATTACAGAGGAGTATATCTTGCATTTTTCAGCAGGTGTGTCTGTTCACGATCTCGTGCAGGTATATACCCAAAGCGGGCGGCTGTTAAGGCGCATTGCAAACCACAAGTGTTGGCTAATTCCATGCAAAGCACGAGGGAGCGTGGAGACGCTACCCACGTCTTGCTAGTAGATTTGAATGTACTGTCTCCAATTTATTTGGCAATGTGTTCAGATTGCAATGCTTCAGAACTCTTTTTAGGCAGCAGACCGCTCATACCCCAACAGAAGGAGCTGTGTACGAACATACATGAAGCGCTCAGCATAATCATGCAGTGATTGAACAGTAGGTTCCACATCCTTCGTGCCCCAACCTCAGTGAATTCGCCCTCCACGCCACGGTGCCGTCACTGCAGGCCCACCGCATCAAGCCACGTAACTGCTCCGACACTTTTGACCGTCAGCAAACTAGGGATAGGCAAACACGCAGCAAGACAATTTCCGTTGCCTCCAACTTCACATAATGATGGCTCTTCGCGCAAAAAATCAAGCAGAGCATTGGTCGAGAATGTCTGTACTTGTGTCGAGTCTCCAGGTTATCAAACAAAATGGGAATGTGCGAGTTTAGGTAAGAGATACAAGAAAAACAAGGCTAATCAAAGAATCTGTACACGAATAGAAAGTCGGTCAATAATATGTTGAGGCATGCAGAAGACGGGATTAATCGCTCGCAGAGCGTACGATGCCACGGAGAGGGGATCGCAAGCTTTTTCATCGCCATTCTCAGTTGCTTCAGATGTCTTTTCGGCGTTCAGTCTGGAGAGCAGAGAGAGACCAGCAAGGCCAAAAAGGGTGTGGAAAGGATCAGGAATGTTACCGGGACGGTCGCTAATACCGCCAGTGTCCGAGTCCTGACTGGCACAGATGAACTTGGCTAGATCGGCAGCATCAATCCACATGAGACGACCCAGGATTGTGAGCGAAGCAAGAACCCACCTATCACAGTAAAAGCAGGTTTTACTATGATGAATATGCCCATGCAGGCGCACCGATAAGGTAGAATACCTTAAAAACACGTTTATGAACTAAGATGCCGGGGGCACATTGACAAAGAGAGGATCCACCACTAGCAAATGTCGCCTAAAAATGACTATTAGTTTGTTCATGTAAGCAAGTAAATTATGCGACAGATCCAGTTCATTGGAGTAAATGAACTGTGTCAATTACAAATGTTCGGAGGACAGTCGTCACGCGTGCTGTGAAGGAATTATTTCACTGTTCCAGAAGCCAACAACTTCCGCAATGGTTGCCGCCTACTCAAAATATGAGACATTTAAACATGTTATCAAAATGAGCCAAATTACAAGTGACGTTATAATTACGTGAATCGATCCCTTAAAAGATCCTTCTGATGAACAATTTTAACCAGAGTATTTACAATAAACCCACCACTGTTTCGACTAAGCGAACAGTTATAATTTCTAGGTTGATTTGCTGCTTTAAAATAAAATTTAGATAACCATCGAAAGTTAGGCAAAATGTTTGAGCAACAAAGTTGCTCAAAGGAGTCACACTCAAATGTCATAACACAAGGAAACAGTATGAAGGAAAGCGTGACTAAAATAATCGGTGCAAAAACTAATGTAAATTCTCTTACTAAAGACCAACTAACTCCAAAGAAAGTGCCATGTAACCTAAAGAGAGTACCGGGAAAACAATTATTTACGTATGGGCAATGCGCGTCACATAATCAGCCCTAGCTAAGTTACTGACAATGGAGTTACACTTAAATAAGTGAACTAGACCCACCATGAATAACAGACGTCCGGTTCTTTGCCAGGCCTGCCATTGAGGCCACCACTGGGTAGCTGTCGCTCAGCCAGCCACCAAGCCGCCTTGCCAATATCCAATCGCCTTAACTGGCCAAGCAATGAGAGAGCACCGATGACGCAATAGGCCTGTCCAGCGTGCGATTCACTGCCTGGACGAGTTCCAAACCCGCCATCAGGATTTTGACACCGAACGAGGTATTCCACAGCCATACGAATGTCGACACCCTCGATGGGCTGAGTGAAATCACGCACACCAGCTGGAATGACGCCCAAGAGACTGAGCGCAGCTAGCGCACAGAAACTGAATCTAGAATCGACTTCTCCCCATTTGTCGCCGTTAAAACTCCCGTCTGGATTCTAGAGTACGAAAAATACCAATAAAACTCTCCCATCTTGAGAAGTGAGATATGAAAGTCAAAGAACCTCACCAACCTGTAAGCCCGAGATATATTTGATAGCCTCATTGCGGTTAAAACTCTGAAACTCATCATACATGGCGAGAATTTGGATGCCGCTGAGGGTGGACAAGATATGTGAGTCATGACCAGAGGCTGGAGCGAACCCCCCATCGGCATTTTGACAGGACTTAACAAATTTGAGTACATTTGCCTTGTCAAAAACATCAAGACTCTTCATCAAATCAAGTGCAGTAAGTGACCAATAAACTGCCGACAACTTCATATAATCTAACATCGGATCCTCCTTCTTTTCCAAGGCTTTTAAGAATGCTATGTGTTTCTCGAACATCAAATTCTGTGGAACGTTGGCAGTTAAATTTACGTCTATGATTGGATGAGCCATGCTGAACCGAGGATGCCGAAAAACTGCACAGACTACTAACGAAAATGCAGCCGGCTAGCCAATCAAAATGCAGGCCTGTTTATCATTCAAAGTGGCGAATCATGGTCACGATGTAGTTTAAGCCAATGATTCTGTTCATTCATCAGAAGCCACAATAGGGTAATATTATTGCAACATGTTTTAAGTTAGTATTGAGTAAAGTAGGCGATTCAACATTTTGGTTCTTCTTGAGGGGAACGGATAAAATGCAAAAATACTTTTCAGCATTTGGTTTCAAAAATTGATTCCAGTGATCTGTGTTGCGATTCTTCAGAGTATACTTCTCCTTAAGGGTTAGTGACAACTTTTCATTACTAATCTCATGCACTCTAAGCGGTTGCTATCTAAAAGATACGTTTGGACAAATATGATTTAAAAAAGTAAATCATATTTTATTTCGGCTACCCCTTCTAGTTCTTATTTCTTGAAACCTAATTAACGAATCTGAAAAAAAGAGTCAGTGCTTCCAATTTTGATGCGAAATGATGTTCATTTTAGATTATTGTGCAACATAAACGAATATCGGCAAGCCTCATGACCTACAGGACCGGTGTGCACTATCGTCGGTAGTCGCGCTGGGATGATCTCGGCGAGATTACGCACGCTTTCATCAGTTGTTCTATATATTTTGTTATTTTATTCCATTTTTGATGTATATTACACGTCACCACTTGTTCGCGGAATGGATTATAAGCGCCCCTCTAGCCCTGGCTTGGTGGACACTGTCGTGTTCATCGTTGCAGATGGTCTTCGTTACGACAAACTTTTTACAGATGAAATGGAGAACACTCCAACATTAAGGTACATTAACTATTCCTCTATTGTATCCCTATTATATCCCTAAATTTCTGACTTCATTATGTAATGGCATGAGTTTCCTATAGGCCTGTATTATTTGAAAAGTGTTTTAGGTTTTTCATGGTAATTTGATTATATTAGGCTACAGGTGGATAGGCTAATGCCGGAAATGATTCGATTATCATTCAGCATAAAAACACATTAAATTTAGCACCCTTTGATCAGCTAAATTGTCAAATTGGCCGTTGACATCCGCGAAAGGCTATTACTTGGGAACCTTTTATGAATAAATTCGCTTGGCTGTGTTTAACTCTTCTTAATGCTGCTTCTCTCATTATTGTTCTTACACGTGTACGTTTTTTTTAATAAAAGAAGGATCATTTTGAGTGAGGGCAGTTGGGGATATTCGCATACGAGGGTTCCGACTGAGTCTCGTCCTGGTCATGTTGCCCTTTTTGCTGGATTTTATGAAGACGTGGCTTCAATCACCAAAGGTATCACTGAATTGTCCTTGAAGTGGGGATTGCATTACTCTGTTAAGAATTATCTTGGCAATTACCCACTGATAACCTAGCCGTATTTCTGAATGTAGCTCAGATCCCGTCTCATCGTTTAGTGTTCTTTCTTCGTACTCTTCGCTTTTGCTATTCAAGAATTCCCCTGCGTTACTCACAATCATCTAGAGTGCCTTTATCTTCCCGTTCTTCCCTTTAGGATGGCAGGCGAACGCTGTCGAGTTTGACTCCATCTTCAATCGCTCTTATCATGCTTTTGCGTGGGGCGGCCCTGATGTCGTCCCAATGTTTCAACCTCAGCATCGTGTCGGAGATGCACGAGTTAAGATAGAAAGCTACCCACACGCGATGCTTGATTTCACCGCCGAAAATATAACTCAGGTTGACGACTGGGTTGTTGACCGATTTTCGGTGAGTTAATTCAGGTCTTTCCACCTTGTTTTGGACTCATCGGCATTAGTTGAAATCCCTATCAAAATGGCGCTTGTCTTAAATTTTCATGGCAGAAATCTTTTGTGATTGGTTAAGCTTATTGGTATACCGACTGGTATTGTAGGATTTCATGAAAACATATTCTTATCTCCTGCTGAACACAAAATCTTCAAAATCGCCGGAAGATGGCTTTCGTAAAGGCAACTTTATCTTTCTTCACCTCAGTGCGGCAGATCAAATGGGACACACAAAAAAGCCTGATTCAGAAGCCTACACTGCGATGGTTCATAATCTCGATACTAATATCGCTCGAGTTCTCGCGATTTTTAGGGAATATCCGAAAATTGCTCAAGAAACTGCATTTATACTTACATCGGATCACGGAATGACTGATTGGGGTAGGTTCTAGGCATTGTTGTGTGTTCTATCCTCTTATAGGCAGCCATGGAGCAGGGTCGGCGCATGAGACGATCACACCGCTAATTGTTTGGGGCAAGTATATTCCTCAACCGATGGCAGCGAATTGGCACTCTCAGTTGCTGCCTATTACGCATAATTTAAGCCGTCACGATGTTCACCAAGCTGATCTCTGTCCATTGATTGCGTCTCTCCTTGGCATCCCGATTCCAGCCAACTCCGTTGTATGTTTCATTTTCGTGAAGTCTACTAATATGGCTTAAGTAAGAGCTGAAACTTGGGCTTTTAGGGTGAACTACCTCTCGATCTTCTGAATGTGGACTCATCGGTAAAAGTTGGTCTTATCAGAGAGAACGCTTTACATATCCTCAAGCAATTACATGTAATTCTAGAAATCAGAGTGGCTTATAGTAACTTGTATTCAGATCAAATATGAAGAGCAGAAGGCTAGTCATTACCAATTCTTCTTTCGCGAATTCAGGTAAGTTGCTTAACCTGCCTATGTAGTCTGTTTAGTAAATTTACACAGAAGCAAATGGATGATATGCTTGAGACCGCAGCCTTACAGGCGACAAATCATGACTATGCTGCAGCTGTAATGTTTCTCATTTCAGTTAACCAATTCGTACAGATTGAAACGTATCGAAGGATTATTAGATTGAGCCTGGAGGGTCTGAACTACTACCACAAATATGGTCGGTTTTTTATGGGGTGAGACAGGGCTTATTAATTGTTTTTGTATGCTTGTCTGGTTAATAACATTTTACTAATGATTTTCTTTCGCTTTACTAACGATTTGTTCACATTGAGGTCGATTCATCTCTACACCTGCTCACGTGAATGCTCGTAGTCGTAAATCACGTTTTAGGTTCAGCATTTTACCGAAACTAAGAGACATAACCATCAAATTCGTTTCCCCCAAAAACGCATGTGTGGTTGGAATCCTATATAAAACTATCAATATTTAGCGCAGCTTTTTTTTCTAAATTTCATTACTGGCATAGTAAGTACCAATGTGTTTGCGGGGCTCAGCACCCCTCCCTTTTTTGAATTGTAACGTCTTGAGAGATCTGCTGGAAGCGGCAATGCAACTTCATTAGACCTAATCTCTCCGAAATGAAATCTTTGCTTACATTATAAGTAAGCATTAGTAACAATCTAATAGCGCAAAAGTAATTTATAATAAGTTCTTGAATTGTGTATTTAGGCGGTGGTATTGTTGTTGAATTGAGAAGCTCTGCAATTGTACTAATCTCAACACTTCAGCTCTTCAATCCGCAGCCTAGGTATTCTTACTTCTCCTCTTAGCTTTGCTTTCAAGTATTCGCACGTCCAACGAGGAGACCTTGGTCTTTTTATTAGGCACACAGATTTCACTCATAGGTCCTCGCACTTGCTTGTTGGAGCTACTAACTGGCGTGCTGCGTTTCAGTAGACAGCATGACCTGCTGCCCCCATACGCACACGCGCACATCCATACCATAAAAGGTCATTGGAATACGTCACTGTACTCACTTTTGCCCTCTCCCCCAAGTGGTGCTGCTGAGTCACCTTCTGCGATTTGCATATGCACAGTGGGTTTTAGGCGGTGTTAGTCTCGGTGGCATCATTTGCATGCAGTTTTCCTGATTTACACGCCACCTATTTGTTTGTGTGTGTGTGTGTGTATTTGTGCAAATTTTCAATGGTCAGACGACTTGTTACTTGTAATTTTTTTCCCCGCTTAGGCTGGCCGTCGTAAAGAATTAGTGGCTACTCCTTTGTATCATTCATTGGTTTTCAATTACGTTCTAATTTGACCATTTCAAGTTCGCTGTCAGCATTGCGCATGAATGACGTGTGTCCCCCATTATTTTGGCAGTCCTTCAAGAAATACCTTTGCTTGTACCTTTCTACTTTTCTGTTAGTGAAGGAAGTGCAGAATAACGAGGGAAGGTATTGAATAAAAATGTTAGATATTTTGACAGCCAGTCGCGTTTGATATTGAGATGCTTGAAAGGAGGAATAGATTAATGTTTGCCTCTGTGACGCGTGTGCTTTATCATTTCGAGGTACCCATTTGCACCAAATCTTGCCACAAAAACGTGGTTTGGTATAAAACTTAAAGAAAAATGCATTTTTTCCTTCCTTAATTACTGTCGATTTGTGTTGTGACGGCCAATTTTCCCCTGAGACGGTTAACGGAATTTTTAGCTAACTCACTAACTACACATTACTTCCATTTTAGTGTTTGCATAGGACTATCATACGCGGCGTGGTCACTGCTCCTCTACGTGGACACTTTTTGTTATTTGGACCCTAAGCCTAGCAAAAGTGGCAACAAGAAGACGAAGCCTGATTCCTGGACCTTAGCGCTTTCACTGTGCCTTGCTATCATTTTTCTTGGTTTTCTAAGCAATGGTAGGCGTATGGGGTTGCTCTGGTATCATTTCTGCTGTTTTAAGTTGAGAATTCACGGACTAGATTACTGTTATGCACATCATTGAAATCACTGCTTCTCACTCGGGAGCATAACCCAGTGAAGTATGCAGACAATCTTTGTCTAATAAACCAACAGAAAACATTTGTTTAGTAGGCAGACCGTTTGGAACTTCTAGTCGAATGTAACTATTAATCAGGATTGGAATTTCTACCCGTCTAAGTATATTAATCGTTGTAGTCATTGTTTCTAACACCTAATACCCTCAATTATGCTTATACAAGTGAATCGTTATGTTATTTAGCGCGTCATCAATCCCTCCTGCGAACTTTTTATCAAATCCTGCCACTTGTTCTGGGTCTAATTCTACTATGGACGCCAAGATATCGTCAAGGCTTGTTACATCCCTTTCGTCGCACTCTTTCTTCTGAGAAGAAGCAGAATGACTCCAAATATGGCTTGATGTTAGTGCTCCTGGTCATACTCATGGAATTTGGGGTAAGCTTTTCTATTTACTTTTCAACTCGGTTGCGTCTTCACAGCATTACATCTCAAATACTACAGAGAGCGTACATAAGGCTTTTGTTTTATCTAGGCCTTCGTTTTTTCTCATTTCCCATTGTCTTGGTATTATGATTGGAATTGGTCATACCAGTGAGGTCATTGTTGGGCTCTTGCTTTGCTCTTGGATGTCAAATATACAAGGGAACTTATAGCCATGCGTTGAGCCTCCATGTGAGAATGAGTTTGTACTCCTCACACATCTGTCCTCAAAAGTTGAATGATGAAATTCTACCTTACACTCAATTTCCCGCCAAGGGGCAGCCAAATTGGCATGAAAGGATCCCGTGACATGCCTAGTCATTACTACTCACCCTTGTCCTTTTCACTGCAAAAGAGTGGCGACGCTTTAAAATTCTTGTAGATGTAACACTTAATTTTAAATCATGAACGTGTTTTGGGAACGGGTTTGCTCTCTTGAAGTTGGGTAGAACTTAGAAATGACCCAACGTCACAGATCTTGTGCGACTTAGCTAGACTGGAAAGTGTTGCTTCATTGCCCACTCTCCATCAAAGACTGCGTTTACGACTACATCGCATAGCTCCTTTGGAACTCTTACTTTTGTGGAATAAAATCTACATTGTTTTATCAAACAACGCTCACTAACTTTACTCCCTATTTCAGCTCTGGGGCTTTGTGCATCGCTCCTTGCTCTCCTTTGGAGCTCTACTCCTCAGTGCTTGGCCATATCTGGATTCTACTTTCATTAAATTACAAAACGTAATTTCATGAAATTCACATCTGTTCTGCATTACTTTCCTGCTTGATAACTTACATGTCTGTATTTCATCCAACTGTAGAGGCCAACATTGCGGCGAATATGGTGTTGCGCATGCTGCGCATTGGCGATCTTTCCCTCACTGCCCCTGGTTGGATCTTTCACTTCTCCCACTCTGGTGTAAGTTTGATACAGCGTCGTCTAACTTGACGCTCTTTGTGAGGATCGCTTCGTTTTTACCTTCAACTGTCTTATTAACGACTAATTTTAATTTGCAGACTTTTCTCAACTATTTGCATATCAACTACAGCTTTCGTCCTTCTTCGGGTCTGTCGAAAATCCGAGCCTGCGCGTCCATGGTACAGCGAATCAAATTACCTTTTAGTAAGCGCCTCTTGAGCTCTCTCTACTTATATGAATTCAGCCACCTTAATGAAACTGATGAACTGCTTGCTGCAGATATTCGAATCGTTCGTTAGTGGCTTGTTAGTCTTCCTTGTTCGCATCCTGGTGTCGTGGTCAATCTCTATTCCCATTCTCATTCACATCATTTGTTGGATTCTCCTAAGTAAGTTTCGTCTTTGTTAAACCGTTTCGTGAAAAAATTATTGCCGTTTCATTAATCCCATGTCATTCTCTGTACTACCCGGTGGACTTGTTTTTGTTAGCGCTGATTTAGCTCACTTGTTCAGCAGTTATCTGAAGGTACCTTTATGGCCTACGTTATCACTTGCTTCTCGAATTGTTAGGCCACAGGTGTTTAGGGTCAATTCAAAGTTATCACGTTTTAAATAGCACAATCTCAGGCCCCAAAACTGTTTTTCACAAAAAATGCAAGTGAAATAGTTATCAAATATGTTCTTGGCTGCATGAGTGCTTGCTAGGCATTTCTCACCAGCAGTATTGGCCTAATTTTTACTCTTAATGGCGCAATTTTTTTGGTAATAGACTCTTCTCTTTATTTCAGTTGCTTCACCATTGCTTGCCTTATTCAGCAAGAACTTCATCCTCTGCGAAAGACTCGTTGGTCTAACTCTGGCCTTCTTCATTCCTTTCAGCCTTATGAATGTATTGTATCCTTGTTTCACACAGCATACCCGCGTCACCTTAAATTCTTCGCCTAGATTTGCATTCTTTTCTCTCTGAACACATCATCTTAACTACTGGAGTATCCTTAACACCCACGTTAGCTATGAGGGATTCTTCTTCCTCACACTCGCCACCGTAGTGTTCACGTGGACCTGGCTCGAATCGGGTTTGGAATTTCACGAGGTTTGCCCACGCACACACACGCCACACATTCCCTCCTACTTCACCCTATGTTAGCGAATTATCGCACCTTTGTTTTTTCCTCCTTTCCAGTTCTACTCACTCAGATTGATAACCGAATCTCAGGGAAAACCGACTAGTGCTGGTGGTCCATTCCATATGGATTTGGCGAGTCTTCGTCGGCCATTCTTCTATGTATCCTTTTGCAACCTCTAGTCGCTAGATGAATGTTTCTGCTATGATCCACTCCTTCCTGTGATTAACGTGTTGCATTTGTTGACGTTTCTGTCGTCGATGGCTAAGGGACCACACTGTTTCCGTGAGACCGTATCGCATTCATCTACACGATTCTTTACTGAGTTAGAATGGCTATGCGACGCTTGTGTGTTGATATCGTTCCCTACCATGACAAAACCGATCTGTCCTGTTCCTTAACTCACTTTTCCTCAGACATTTTTTGTTATTTACTCGTTCTTTGGTACTGGAAATATCGCCAGCGTCAACACGTAAGCCCATGTTTCATCCTCTTTACAGCACTTTTGAACAATAGATTCGACCCAATATCAGTGTACTGCTTCATGACAGTCCTCAATCCCGGAGCAATGGGTGCTCTGCTCATTTTTAAGGTAACATTGTACCACACTTAACTCTTGACGGCGCGTACCTTCAGATTCTCTGTCCCATCGTGTTGGTCGGAATTGCGTACGGCCTGATAGGTCAGGTCAAAGAGAGTGTGGGGAGCGCCACTGCCTCAACTCCAGTTCGTGGTGCGCTCCACCCGGAAACGACATTCCTCATGATAATTGCTAACTTCCTTGCCGTGCACTTTTTCGCTATGCTTAAGGACGAGGGCTCCTGGCTAGACATCGGGGAGAGCATCAGCCACTATGTGATTGCCATGTCCATTGGATTGGCCAGTGTTGTCCTATCCCACCTTGGCAGTTGGATGTTGGTACCCACGTGGGCGAAGACCCATTCCGACAGAATGAAATTTTTATAGCTGACTGCAATATGACACTTGTTTCTACTCATTTTTGTCAATTGTTAAAAATGGAATGCTGCTGCCGCGCTGGTTATCATTGGAGGGCTGCCTGACTATGGGTCGTAATGGTGAAAGAGAACAAAAAGATTTATTGTGTAAAATTGTTCTAATAAACAGCAAATTAAATGATTAGCTGAGGCCGTTTGCCCACCCTCCAGGTACAAATTCGGTATGTCGAAAGTTGAATCAGCTCATAATCCGTCGGACGAAGGCTAAAACCAACAAATAAATACCCAATTTACCAACCCAAGGCAGGCTATTAAAAGGTTAGGACAAGAACTATCGTGGGAATTCTAGGAATTCGGATGGGTGCACACTCTTGAGAAAGCTTTCCCAAAACAGAGGACTTAAGCCAACTTCAAAGAACAGGAAAAATTTCCACCTGCACTTAATTGATGCAACGCATAATCGCGTGGATATCGTAGGCGGGTTTGACGACCTTGAAATGGGGCTAGGACAACGCAAGGGTATATGGAGTGTAAAAATTGCGATTTGGCTAACCTTCGTAGGGGACTTGGCCTTGTCCGTCCTCCATGCCGGCCAATAGTATGTCCACCTCCTTCTCTGTGAGACGTTCGCCTAACTGTGTGAGCAGATGTCGTAGTTCAGCAGCGCTAATTAAGCCATTTGACTCCTTGTCGAAAACTTTAAAGCCTTCAATGAACTCCTCTTGATTGTTAGGCTTCTTCTCCTTCATCAATCCTTGGAAGATTGGCAAAAAGGTCTCGAAACTGATCCGTTCAGCTGAAACATCAAGGAGGGAAGGAGCATTATGTCAGCACCCATGGAGAAGAGAGCTGACCACTTGTGTGAAATTGCAACCAGCTATGCAACATTTGAAACAGTACAGCTCTTGCCTGATTCGCCCCCAAAATAGTATCAGTAGTCCATGAAAAAAGTCGAAGCTAGACCCCCAAGTCCGAGTGAAGTTGCCCTATTTGTCTAATAGAACTCGGCAAAAAATACAATAAATCTAGTAAAGAATGTCTACCTTGTTAACTAGAGCCAATCACAGCAACTCAAACGCAAGCGTATAAAGAAGGATTAGGCTTACTAGGCTTATCCTTATAGCCGAATTTCGCGATTTGGGCCTCGGTTGGCACCAATCCAAGGGCCCGAACTAGATCACCGATATACCGAGCCTCAATTTTCTCGTCTTCACCAGTAGAAAAAAGTGCAAACAACTCCCTGGCATCTATGAAACAGTAAACGCAACTTGTAGGAGTTACCTTGGAGGTCTTTCTCTGGCAAATCAGCCATGCTCAGAAACGAACTGCGACACAAAGCTTCAAAAATACTTCCAAGTGATTTAAGGTGCGCGCGTGGTCAACGAAGTATTTAAAAAAAAAGTCCTCTTAGCGTAGGAATTTGTGATCCCACCAAAAAAGTCAAGTTTTAGTTTTAATTGATCTAGTGTTTTGGTCTTTATGGCTGCAATCTAATGGAGTCACTATTTTTAGGATAAAGGACTACTCAAGAAGAATTGGTGGACAATGGCTAACTTTGCCTGCCTTTATGCATTGCCCAATGTGCGTTCATGTTTAATGTGTTTTTTTGCCTTCACAATTATCGATTAAAGTCTTGTGTAGCAACGTACCAATTTTAATCTGGGACTCCCCGAAAATTCCCTAAAGACGAACGTTGGCATACATATTACCAACGTATGGTAAGGCTTAGGAGCTAATGGTTTGTCTTGGAGTTCGGACCTTTCGAAAGAGGCTCAATGGCGAGGCCTGTAATACTTTTTTCGTTTGAAATATCGGTTTCGATCAGGGTCACAGAGGTGGCCATATTGCCCTATATATATATATATATATATATATATATATATTCTACCCTAGTATTCTGTCTTCTTTTACCTTCGAGGGAGCCTCAAGACGCTACCAAGCTACTTAGTGGTCTGTTACCACAAAGGAGGGCAAAAACTCTTAATGCATTGCAGTACATGTCCATATAGTTTATCGAATATTAGTTTTGGTCAAAAGTAGTGCCATTGGTGAAGGTATTTCTTATTCTCATATCGATATTTTTAATATTAATTATATACACATTGATGCGTGCTATTTTACACTACCATTTGGAAGTCGTGGGAGCTCTGAAAAGCTAATATGTTGCGTTAGCCGTTTGTTTAATTGTCCATTTTGAAAAAGGGGAGCTTTGCTTCCTGGTCATGGTACCTTCACCGAGTAGGCTGGCCTTTAGGCCATGGCAGTAGCCGCAAGCTTTACCGTGTGTCGAATGCATGCAACCAGAGAAGCCTCAGGACGCTACACTAATGACAATTAAAAAGCGTTATGAATAAGGAATGAATCTCATAAACGTTCATTGCAAGAAGTGCTTGTAAACCTCGCTTTGGCTTCAATTTATTAAGCCCTGCACATAAGTTATCCAACTTGAATTTAAAATTATTTTGATTTTCGGACAGCTATAAAAGACGGGTGATTTCCGCAGAAGGACGAAACAATATTCAACTCCTTACTCCACTAGTCTATCAAGACAGCTAGACTAAGAAAGCAGAAAATTGTTAATAAAATTTGTTTCGGTAGAAGTGCTTACTTTGATAACAGCGATAACGTCGTGGTACCCAACCCGGTTTACGGGCTAACGTGTGCGGTGTTTCCTGTTTTAGACAATTTAACATCAAAATCCCAGTCCATTTACTGTTTTTTAAAAGCCTCAGCTATTTGCTCTTATGTTTTACGTCCTCTTACAGAGACTCAGGATCGCCTGGATTAGATTGATAGGAACTTTGAAGATCAAAATCAGTATGTTAATAGAAAATGCGCCAATTTACGTGTGCGGAGCAATCTGTTCCATCCATTAAAATGACTCTGTCACTTTGTTGCTGACTCTTTATGCTCACAACAGTGTATAACGGCATCCCAAACATTGGGATGCTTTGGTGATTTACTGGGAAAATAACAATTTTAAGGATACCTCAGGTTAATATAGCGCGTCGAGACCTCACAGGAGACAAGAAAAGAAATAATTCTACGGAAAACTATGTGGTGTCAACGTACAGAAGGCATTGAACACTACAGGCATAGCCCAGAGTCCAGGCCACCACGTGGAGGCACAATGGAAGAACCACCAATTGACCCATTATCGAAACCGAGAGTTAGACAAGCTTTTAACCTATCATTGTAGAACGGCAAAAGTGGTTGATTGTTTAAACTGATTAAGGGATGCAAACCGCGATGCCTGTTTTAAATCTTGCACGTTTTCCCTTTTAATGGTTATTTCGATAATATTGCAATTGCTGACCCTTTGAAGATTTCCATTATAAGCACTAAAACTCTAAAGCAAGTTACAAAGATATTAGTGACTTTTAATCACTTGGATACTACGTATAGGCTGATTTTAAATGTCATGCGAGTCAGTACTTTTATGGGCCCAGGAACCAACGAGAAAACATGAAACAGTTACAGTAATTTACTGTTGTAGCGATGAAAAACCTGATCGGCGTCTCAAAAACGATGTAAAGTTTCACAGCCAAAGTCACCAGACCCGTTTAATCCGATCAGGAACGCGACTTTCTTTCAAGAATTAAGTTTTCAGCTGCACGGAGACCCAAGAGAGGTAAAATGCATAGCTCAACTGCTTGATTGCGAAAATATTGTACTCCTTTTCAACAGGTCCACTTCGTCCTCTCATTCGCCTTCTCCGTTACCAATTGAGTAGTTTTCATCATCAAGAGGGGCATTTTCCTGTTTATTAAGCTGAAAGATTCGCACTTTTCAACATTGCCGTGGAATGAAAGCGTTTCTCCTTTTTTTCCCAAGCTAAGCGGATTTCCTTTTTTTCCACCCCATGTCACGTTTTGCTTTACCACTGGAAATCAAAAGAATACCAATGGCTTGAAATCTGGTATTCAGGCTAGTGCCCAGCGTTTACAAGGAAGCATCAGAACTCCTCGAAAAATACCGCATTAATGGAAGCCAAAAAGGCATTAAACCACAATAATGAATACCTAAAGGCACATTTTAGCGGAGATTAATTTGTTATCACTTGCTTTCTGGAATGATTGTCCCGGTTCGCTTAGAATACTTAAGAAACTAGCTGAGGATTCAATGAGTCTGATACCTCTTTTATGACTTCTATTGGGAAATTCAGGTAGGCTCAAGTCCAAATGTGCGCTTTGCGTAGGACAATGCAGTAGAAATGTCCCAATTATGCCTCCACAAAAGGCCCATTTAACCCAGCACGGTGATATGTAAGCGCGACAACCTGAGCATAGAGTCGATTTGCATATATTTTATCAAAGAATAAACCCCTGACTCATACTAAGATAGCCTTTTTTAATGAGCATCGTGATATGCTAAGCCTCAACTCTAAAAGGCTGTAAAGAGGAATAGTAGGCGCTGTCACAATTGGTATGATAGTGGTGGTGGTGGGTGATGTTAGCTACTAGCATTGAATGTGGTAAAGCACACTACGGTGTATTTTTTCTTTACCCAAGTTTAAAAAGGAGATTCAAAATAGTTAATGACAGGCTTTCTTCTTGCTCGCCTCTCTTCCACCCTTGCCTCATCGCTTTGCCAGCTGTTGGGCGTACAGACGCGTGGAGGTCGATGTCTCCCGGTGGTGTGATGGCCAATCAGATGTCGACATTTTCGCACTAAGGTTTAACCACATCTTTGGCCGCACATCCGCATACACATACATACGCGCATCTGCACACACTCCATCCACCCTCTTCCCTTCCCACCCCTTCATACATTTGCGTGCGCGCACATGCACACATACATACACACCACACATTTAACGCGTTTTCACCTCTCGTCTTCTTCGTGTTGTTCTTATTCTTCTTCCACTCATTATCACTGTCTCCGCGCTCTGTAAAGCCCACCTCAATTACATGGCAGAGAGCTCCAGTAGTGCAGCCAATGTGGTCGCTGCTGCGGCCGCTGCCGCAACCGCCGCTAACACTGCCGAAAGTCCAGGTAATGCGATTATGATTATGGCCAACGCTTTTACTTTGCATCTCTAATTAAAGCCGACATGTGAGTGTCCAAAACAAGGCGTTGTTTAGGTTCCCTTTTATCCACAGTAGTTGCAATAACCATGGGATTCTCACTCATGCTCACTTGCATGTATTTATGCATATTTCGTGTTCATTTGTCGTTTTATTTTAATACACTAAGAGGTGCTTTTTTCACCTATAATTTTTAAGTGTCTGCATTGTTCGGGAATGAGAGTCGAATAAACACGCAGTTAAGAATGGTCGTAATGTTGATGAGTTTTTTCGCATTGACTAAGCGAGTATAAATTCACTCATTTTAAATTAACTAATTTAGGATTTACTTGGAAAACATACACCAATTTATTGCCAAGTTTATCAAAGTGTAGTTGTTTTTAATCATCCGGGATGTTAAAACGTTTTAAAATCCCAATTGGCGACAGTAAAGAATTAGCGGAGGGTGTCAATAGCTCCTTGTCTACCATGATAGTTTGCAGCTCGAAGGATAGATTTGCAAAGGGGATTCTTCATGCGACCGGTTGTTTTGATTTTATGTGAAGAGTAAATATTCGGCATTTGTAAGGTGATATGGCAAATCCCGACGCCTGTCACCTGTTTCTGTGTCGTGGATTGAATGCCGATTTATACTGGTAAGGAGTGTGTAATCCATGATTGCCTGGGTGTTGTGGTATACATAATCAATCATGAATAATTATGCAGTCCGAATGAAGGTGCTAAGCATAACCGAGCCTAGGAGATGGCTCGTAACCGAGTGAATATCATCTTCGTCTTTTAACAGTATTATGATGTTTAGATAAATGGGACTGCCCGACTATTTAATCAAACGAAGGGTGATATTTGATTATTCACCCCTCCCGAAACCCAATCATCGTTTTAAATGTCATTGTGGCATTTATCCTTCGCCTCGCAAACAAACCATAGAAAATTCAAACAAATTGAAGATATCTTTAATGAGGCTTCCCACTCCCCTAAAGGAACTTTTTTGATTTACAAATGCGCGAGTGACAATTCTCTTTGCTTTGTACAGAATAATATTAACTTCTTATTCATTTGTAATTATTTCAATAATGGGTGCCGAAGGCTTCAAACTGGAAAGAATTGCGAACCACTTCGTTGCCCGTAAAGATGGTGGTGTACGATTATTAATTTTCATTGAAATTAACGCTGAGCGTGCTCAATCGCTCTGTTAGTGTACTGGGCTCGAAATATGGAGCAGTAGCTTTAAGAAGCATTGAGGTTTCGTTTTCCAAACAGATATGCTTTGTGGATTTTGCCCAGACACTACCATTGTTAATTTACCACTATTTTTGACGAAGCAAGTTATGCAACGATCTATTTTGCAGTGCTTCATTGTTTGCACAAACCAGCAATGCATATAATCGAGGAGCTCCTTTTGGCCTATCTCCGAGGCAACACTTGTTGACAGTCGGATGGAGGCAGCAACGCGCATAAATGGCACTAATTAGGCCTCTTTGAGGACTTTAAAAAGAGGAGCGTAACCGTGTTCTTGACTGTTTGCATAACTTTACCTAGAATACCTCTTCTAGCCATCCACGTTACACATTCGTTGCAATTTTTCAATTACTGGCCTCGAGAAGCTAACTGATATGGGGTTCATTTTAACTGCTTTGTCTATTGCCGGTCTTCCGTGGATGTCCAAGTGTGCTCAGCCGTGTCGTTAGAATCGCAAGACCTTGGCTTTGCACCTATGACAGAAGCGCGTGCATGAAACGTTATGATCCAAGCCGATGGTAGAATAGCTTATTGCTTTGACCACACGCCGGTGTGCCGCCACTACCTCAAAGAATTGTGAAAAGTTTATTTAAGAATTCATTTCCAGACACTCAAGAGTTAAATTTGTGGACGCCTTCTATTTATCTTGCCAAAGCGCTTAATTTAAAGAAAAAGTAATGAAGGTTTCCCAGCACTTTCAACTCTAGCATAGGTCTGTGTACTACACTGCAAGCCTGATGTGACTGAAAAAGATCTGTTCTGCAATTATTATTCAAAGTGTAAAGATTTTCGGTAATATGCAACGGAAGGTTTGAGTTGGAATCGCATGCGGAATTTGGAAAACCTGTTGTGCAGGTTACTGATCATGTTGATTTGGATGACGGAAAAACATGAAAAATCATAAGAAAATTTGTACCTAAGTTACATAAATCAAGCTAACATAGCTCAACAGACTGTATTTTAACACCTTACAATGTATCCGCCATAGGATTGATTGGAGCTTATCCATTGCAAAGGACGATATACAGGCCCAGCGTTCTTAATGTTTAAACATGGAGCCTTAAAACTTACTATTAATGCAGTAACCTCTTTTGTAATGGGTGGAGTTAAAAAAAACCTTTACTTTTGTACCTGAACTGGACTGTAACGCGATTTTACCTAAATCTTTCCAAAATTATAGACACCTTCGACTTCCGCAAATCCAGAATCAACACTGTCAACACATTCCATTCTTCCAGTCCTAACCTGCTCTATTCTCCAGTCTTAGGAGTAAGTTTACGAAAATTTTCCTTTAAGCTTTTTATTCCTACAGCACCAACAAAAGCAGAGTTATCCCAATCTCGTTGTTTCCAACCGGGCTGAGAACACGCTCAACTTAAATATGTGCACAAACAGCAACGAGGAGAAACAAAAGAAACGTCGAAATCGAACAACATTTACAAGTTTCCAGTTAAATGAAATGGAGCGTATATTCCAGGTAAATAGAAGTGAGATAGTGTGTAATGCTTTCCTGTAGAAAACTCACTATCCAGACGTTTATGCCAGAGAGCAGCTGGCACTAAGAACGGGTCTCACTGAGGCACGAGTCCAAGTGTGGTTTCAGAACCGACGAGCAAAATGGCGTAAGAGAGAACGCCTCTGCAATGGCACTGGCATCGGTGGTGTTGGTACCATCTCTCCGATGCCCTCTGTCTTCCCTTACAGCGAGTTTTCCGACAGCACGGGTGTATTTACCGACGGTCTGCGCAAGAGCTTCGAGCATTCAGAAGTTCCTTTCCCTTCCGATATAATTAGTGGAAATAAATTACCCTATGGTGCCGAATATCCCCCCTTTCTGTGCAATCCTATGCGACCGAATGGCCAACAGAAAGCATACCTGTCGAGGTACGCTAGAACATCACCCAACCAGGCCCCTTTTGACGAAGCTTCACGCATCTTCAGCTCCCTGATGCCAAAATTGTGCAATCCAGTAGTGGAAAGCTCATCACCACCTCCACCACCTCCTCTCCTTCCCCCTCATCCTCCACCTTCTCAGCACAATCAACATCAGCCACAAACACATGTCCAGCAGGATTCACAATTGTGTTTCAACCTGCATGGGAATCTAAAGACACCTGACGGTATTTCACGGCTCATGAAGGAGTGGCCCGAAGCAGAGGATGTTCGATGGGCATTGCACAACGGTCAGTGGAGTAAACACCACCAATCAGAAATGACTGCTAGGACGCATTCGCCCATGTACACCCCAACCTTTGATGGCTACACAAAGCAGTACGGAGTTCACGAGAGTGGTGAAACAACACTTTCAACTTTGAACAAGTAAATGCTCCTCTATACTCCGATCTGAAAGTTGCTTATCTGTAACCACGGCCCCAGAATTGATCTTTCCGTTTTGTACATAACAACAACATGTATGATATAAATCATAGTGTAACAATGTAAACAAAGTATTCTTCATTTGGTGAGCAGGGAGAAATTTGCGTTGTGGATATTACATTACCGCAAAACAAGGGGCATAAGAAGCTTTGTTTTGAAGAAGTGAGTACTTTTCTACGCAACATTTGGGGGGACCAAGTAGTAATCATGAAAGGACAATGGGTGTAAACCAGGAGCTAGAAGTTCCCGCTGTCTCTGCTTCATGATCAGTGGATGAAGTGGCACAAATAAAAGGTGAACGTGATTTGAAAGGAAAGATCGGCATGTTAATCTTATGAGTACTTTGTATGATCTTGGGCTATTTTGTGATATAGCCTTGGAGTGATGCTCGGAAAAGGGATGGCATTGCAGCCAGTAGCCATTAATTGGGCAATTGCCCGCACAGCATATCAATGAGGGTGGAAAAAAGCACCACCTGACGGAAACTATTCACGGCGAGTCTCAACACACAGGGATTGCCCGAAACTAGTATCACGCAGAGAGCGAGAGAGAGAGAGGGCCAGAAAGAGACTGGCATTTGTGAGGTGATTGACATACGCAAATCCAGCAGCAAACAGCCACCAGCAAAAGTATAAGGAGCGCACGTGTGCACAAATCAGCATCTCGAAGCCCTCTTGCTATTTGTCTGATTTGGGATGACAGCGGGGGACTGCCGTACCTCTCTATTTCGCTCTGGTAGAAAAGGCGATGCTAGAAGAGGCACGCGAAAACATGTTGAGCGTGTGTGTATGTGTATGACTTTTGACTGCTTCGGTTTGGCGCGTAAAACCGCAATAGGTAAGAAAGAAAGTGGGGAAGGTGGAGGGGTGAGAGGTCTGACTGACGTGGGAGATTCTGATGGCCAAATTAACAGAAAGACAACACATTGGGCGAAGGGGGCACTAAATTGACTTGCAAAAGACGTATCAGTAGGACAGATGCTAAGGAGTCAAGTCGTCCTTCCAATTGCTGGTGCTTACCTCTTGCTTATGAATGTCAGGTTGGATTGTAACTGTTCTCGCTTATCAATAATCACAGATCATTGTTGGGGCAGATTCGCAAAGTAAAAATATTTATTTACAGTAGTCTCACGATCATGGATTTTCATGCTACGTAAGTGAGAAGAGTCATTAAAAGTTAAGCGAGGTAGTTTTTGCTCCTGGATTTACTAGAACTAACGACTGTCGATGGATTTCCACGATCGTATGTGTTTTCCACCTTATTAAGGGTAAGATTCGTGAGTACTCTGTAGTGTCTTTAGGCGACGAGGACTCTGTTGCCTTCTGCCGATGCATTCGGTGAATTCGGTTGCTCTAATTTTGGAGAAAATAAATTAAATAAAAGTATGAAAACCAGTAACTGCTAAAATTAGGTAAGTTCATGAAGTTTCAAGCATCTCTTTGTAGCCTACAACTTCTTTTAGCTGTATTGTGCCTTTTTTTCTCAAAATCTTAAAACAAAATAAAGAAATTAGTTTTCTTTTTAGCAACTGGTATTTTTACTACTTCCATGCCATTCTATAAGATGTCAATCATATTAGTCATTTTGTGAGGGAATGGAGAATGTAGAGCCGATTTTTGCCGGCGCAATAATTTAGCCCTAATTATCTTAAAAAGTAAAATCTTATTAAACGAATCATGCCCCAGCTAACGTAAAGTCTGTGGAAATGCCTGTAATAAGGATTAGTGAACTAACGAGGTGTATGACAAAGGTGAACTGCGTCTTGACCACTTCCGTACTTGCGGTTGTTTCTCCCACAATTCAAGAGCTGCATTTAAAGGCTTTTGTTTTAATTAACTGCGAGACAAACATGCACCTTAATGATATTCCTCTTCCATGCGTCTATGAAAGCGTAATAATCCCTCTAGATAGGGGATCGAAATGAACAACTTTCAGTGGGTTCCAAACCTTAATGCATCATTTTCTCATATTGTTTTATCTGCTTGAGGCTTTGTGCAAGGCTAAGCCTAGGAGAACAACAACACATCATATGGGCAATTCCACCGAAAAGCGTCTCGACTGATGATTAAGGGACGCTTTGGAAGTGAAAACCCCCAAGAGAGCGTAAAAAGAGATAAAAAGTAAACACTTCGCTCATCGCGTCAGCTGCTGCTGCCGCCAGCACTGTGTTTATAATATACATACACGCATAGAAGAAGAAGAGCTCGCTCTCTCAACAGCACTAGCGAAAAAAGAGCTCAGTGTACACCCGCATTTCGGCCAGTATGCGCGCCTCTCGACCAATCGCAGTGCAAATCTAGCAGGAGGCTTCTGATTGGTCGGTGCTCGCACGTGTGTGTGCGCGCGAAACACGCGAAATGAGGGAGCGTGGAAGGGGTGGAGGGGTGAAGAGGAACTGTAGCGCGTGAAAAGGGGGTGAGGTGAATTGATGGCGTTGGCACCCACTGTCACAGGGCCTGACCGCAGGGAGACCAAGCGACTGCAGATGCTTGACGCGAAATTAACAGCTGTTAAAAGGTAAGAGAGGCGACCAGAAAGAAAGAATATGGAGGTGGAGGGGAAGAAGGAGGTAGAAGAAACGCCTCTTCGCCCACAGGAGTGCTTGTTATATTCATCTGGGTGCGGACATTGCTGTCAGGAGCTGGTCTCCTCTGGCAAGTTTGCTAGTCGATGTAATTGTCAAAGTCAAGCTCCCAGTATTGGCAGTCCTAACAGGGATTTAAATAATTTTTAAGTTAATTTAAAGAGTTTGCATTGGCGAATACAATTTCGTCTGAAGATAGCAATAATTATTGATACAAGTTACAAGAAAACATTACTCTAACTGAATTAATGGCAATTAGAAGATTAAATTCTGATTTAATTTTGGCTATTCAGGCGCCCCAAAACCATATGTTTTCGAATTGGTTTTTTTACTAGACTTGCTTATTTTTTCAAAAAAATTGCTATTCTTATTCTATTCTAGCTATCCCTCTCAGAATTATGAGTTGTTAAAATGTGAGCTTAAATTTATGCGTTCACCATTAGGGTGCGAAAGGAAAAACGACTACCGCAACTAGGATGTTTCACTTTTAATAGTCGCAGCCGAGAACTTCATTTTCCCATCTAAGACATTCCAGTCCAAACAAATAGAAGAGATATGGCATGCCGTGCCACATATGCGTGACGCTGGTGGCGGTATGAAATTGGCTGTTGATAATGGTTAACCTTTGCTTCTTTTGCATCACAATAATTTTCAAACACAATTTGCATATAACATTTGAAGGTATAGGAAGTTGTGGGATCCACAAGTCCCTACAGTCCTTTCATATCACTTGGTAACATCTCTAGAACGAAGGACGTACGGCTGGAGACGCGCTGATGGAGCATCATTCACTTTTTTACTGGTTCAGCCTGCACGCAATCGACTTTTTGGACTGGGCATGTGTTGATAATGATGAATAAGTGGCAACTGTCTTCTCCATTGCCTCCACCAGCTCTTTTGGTTCACCTTCCACCACCTTCTCCCCCTCCTCTTATGTCGCCTTCCTTCCTTCCCTTCCCTCCTCTTGCTGCCACCTTTTGATGCCTCTCAACATCCAACCTCACCCCATTCCATCCCACACTGCATCGTCGTGTGACCACACCACAGGTGGAGATTTTATCCTTGGGTGTGTGTGTGTGTGTGTGAGAGTATGGATTTAACATCCCCAATTTATCATCGCCTTCCCTTGCATGTTGTTGGTTAAAGTTATGAAAATTCAAGGATCAACACTACCCCTGGAATCTACCCACCTTAGTTAGAAATTTATCGAGAAAGCCGAGGAAAAATATTGCTGTCATTTTAGACAACGCTCATCGAACACGCCTTACATCCTACAGGCCATAAAAAAGCGCTGAAATACACCTTCAAAGAATCAGTACAAACTGAGCGGTGGTTTTGGTAAGAACCCTTCAGATGGCACGTGAAATGGAATGTCAGAAATTTTTAAACTCCTCATAAAAGGAATTAGACAGCCAGTAATAGAGAGATTTTTTTTAAATTTTTCGCTGACCTAAAAATCGAATGATGGTACAACTGTTTAGCTTTCAGTGAGAAAATCACCGTGGACAATTACACTCACCGCCTAAGGGGATGAAGTAGTCCCAAAAGCGTAGAGTAGTTGCAAGATCACCAGCAACGCTGTCGGTTACTTGCTGAACACTGGAATGCAAATTTCCACTTCTTAGCACAAGTTAAAGGCCAAACAATGAAAGAGTGAAGGTCGAATTCCTAGTCTTTAGCTTCGTCATTTGTTAATGTGTGAGGCGTGTGTGTGCGTGTGTGTGTGTGCATTTGTGAAATCCATTTATGCATGAGTTTTGACTTCGTTTTCTAGCGGATGCAGATGTAAACGAATAATTTTTCCATCGTTTGCATCAAACCCGACTATGAAGTTTTCCTGACCCGAGTAAGAGGATCTTCATCAACCTGTGAGTGATCCACCTCTCAAGTCGTGCGTGGAAAGGTCGGCCCGCGCTGCCACCGAATGCTTCAAAGCAAATTTACTTTAGAGGCTTCTATAAGCCCTTACGTTCTACATGCCGAGTTCACCTAAATTTTATATTCCCCGGGTTCTTGCGAACCTTACGAGGGATCGCTTTATAAGCAGCAGCCTAGAAGCTGCGACAAATCCCTGCAGCAAGCTGTAAGACCCTCTGGATGCCTGCTAATACGAGGGAGAGGCTCACCAAGGCTCAGAGAGTTCTTTTCTCCTGACCTCTCTACTTCTCTTTCCTCACCACATGGAATAGGACTTGATTTACTAATTTATAACTACTTTCGCTTACAAGTCATGGCGTTTGGCCACGACGACAAAAAAGCGACATTTCGTAGTTCTTCGTCTATTCGTGCGTCCTTATGTACACAAACGAGTGATAAATAACCCAAGGCACAAATTTGTGGTTACTGCTTCTCTTCGTTGTGCTCCGCTCCATAAAAGGGACTTTTACCCGCCTCTCTTCGTCTTGTAAAGTCAAAAAAGGCGCAACAGATGCGTCTTGTGTGTAGGCAGGGGAATGGGGAGGGGAGGGAAAGGGAGGAGGAGTGTGGTGAAGTCTCATTTCGCCTCGCCTATTTAATGAGTGTCGTGCTTTGCTTTTGCCCTTTCGTTGGATTGTGATACATGTCCCTATCCCACAAACAACAACACCCTTTTATAGCCGCAATGAAGTAGTGAGAAAGCTACTCTGCATCTCAAAAGAAAACATATTGAATTCTTAACAAAATTGGGGCAAGGGCTGTTGCCCTTCGGGTAGATGAAAGGGCCAATTAAAGGCGTAATGCGCACTGAAGTTAACAATGCGATACCTTAGAGCCAGGTTGAGAAGACAACACCCACTCCAGTAGCGCAGGGTATCCCGATGGCGTTGTCTTCCATCTCCTTGAAATTATTGCGACTAAGTTGTCTGTGAAGAATTTACAAGGTTTTGGAACGTAGAAAGATTTACCAAGAGAAAAAATTAAAAAGAAATTAAGTTGGTTATAGGCGATAGGTTACTTTAACCCTAATGAACACCCATAATTACTGCTATCTAGTTCTATTCACCACGAAATGGTGATAATGATAATAATAACGATAATACTTTAGGATTTAATGTGACAATAACACTTACTTCTCTAAATTGAGCCGTTTGTTTCATTTTACTCTACGGCTAGTTTACCTCCTTAAACTCACGGTTCGGTGTAGCTAGGTTTCAGAAATTGAAGCGAGTCGCGTCACATATGTGTGACGCCAGGCTAAACGAAAATTTATTGGTTTATAAATGACACTGATTGAAAAATAACAAGTTATATTGCTGTGCTTGGATCTTAAATCTTAAAAGGAAAGTTCCGAGACGACAGATAATCATTAGGGTAGTGGGACAAGTGTGCTAAGTTAAAGGGTTTGCATGATGATGCTTTATCTTGAAAATGGACCTCAAATATCCACTTAAAAGACTTTTTAAACATTATTTGTGCACTGGTAGATTATGGAGGGGGAGTTGTTGTTGATGCAAAGTCCAAAGGACATCGCGAAGCCGTTAACAAGATCCCGAACCACCGATCGCAAAGCCCATTTGAATGGATTTCCTGACGGCATTATTTTGACCGATTGAGCTTAGACTATTGAAGGGTCATCGTAGCTACATAATATTATGTCCAGGTAGACTTTGTATACCCGATGAGAACATAAGTTAGTTGATGTTGACTCCGAGTCGATTAGCGACTAGGTATACATTACTTGCTCCATCGTCTGGCTTTCTAATCTTCTTGGTCCTTCGAAATCAACACTTATTTACACAGCAATACAAACTGCTTAGAGACATTTCATCAAAAACACAATCTATTCTTATATAAGAATTGCAGGACTGAGAAATTAGTGGGAGCAGAAGCTAAAATGAATGAGATAATTCAGAGGCAATAGAAGACATTCATCTTATCCCTAATAAATGGGCGATTGTGAAAACTTGAACTACTTTTCTTAGCACTCGTTTAAAAATACGCAGACTCATAGTGTCGTTAATTTTGGAAATGCCCTTAATCATGTCTTTTTAGCTGACGGTTAGATGAGGAAATAGGGAGTAAAAGGAGGATTATTGCCGCAAGAACGGTTATTAATAAGCAAATTATCAGGAAATAATAAGAGTAGTTGAATAACTCAACACGTTTTCTATCTGAAGCAAATATGTTCGTGATCTGATTCAGTGTAGGACAAAGGGTTTGATACGATTGGGCTGCAAACAAATTGCTTAATTCGAACTCTTCTTTGGCTAAGAATACTCAAACTTTTGAACTTTTAAGCAGCAGTCAAATTTTTTTAAAGTGAATGACAATCGGTACTACGCCAGTAAAATCAATTGTTTAAAATTGGGAGTCCGATTGGCCTCGGAGATCCTCATAGCGATAATATTCTTCATCTACGGAAGTTGTGTGTTAATTTGGGAGGTTATTAAATTAAAATGCCCCCATAAACCTTTAAATTCTAGGAGACAGAAGATTTTTACTGTTTTTGCTGTGTGAAGTGGCATAAAACATGAAATACTTTATGTTGAAGGTACTCGAAGTTGAACTCGAAAACAAGACTGACTGATATTCTACTGAAATTACCATAAGTAGCAAAATATTGAAGTTGGATAAATTTGCTGCCACCTCTGCACAGATTTCTCAAGCAGAATAAGATCAAATTACTCCGGTGTGCTTTTAAAAGAGATGCTTAAAATCAAGCTACTATGACTGCGAAAATTCTGTCCCGAAAGCTGCATTATAACGAGCGCTGTCATTCAATGTTAATCACTAATTGTGTGCATTTTGTTAAAAAGAGGACAAAATATGCATGGTGATGTAACTACACGTTCACCTACTCGTAAAGTCTGCAAGCAGTCAAGCGCAGCTAATTCTTGTCTAGTAATAAAAGGACTGGAACATGTGGGAGCAGTATACCAATCCGATTGAAGAAAATGGTAACAGTGTAAAGAAAGACCGTTTTAACAAAGTGGAATAAGAGAATACGAGTTGCATAGCCTAAAATTTAAGGGCCTGCGACAAACCGAAGGTCACAGATTAATAGTGTTAAAGGGTTATTTCATTGGAAGTGATGTAATGTATGTTTGTTTGAATGTACCTTCTGAGGGAAAAGCAGGTAATTTACATAAGCCACGTAACACGTCAGAAGCCTAGCACCTAAAAAGGAAACTAATTTTGACCACCTTCTGGCTTTGACAATCTAACAAACTCCCAGATTAGTGTTGCAAAATAACCTCATTTCTTACTTTTCCCGTTCCATGGGTACGAAGCCAGAGGTGCTTACAGTTCCAAAAACTAAAACTTAAAAAGAGTCTACAAATCGTATTTCAAACGCTGAATCCTGAAAGATCCCTTACACCAATAACTAAAATGTGATCATCATCAGCTTTATGCGTCGGAAAGGAATTAGCTGTTCAAAGATTTGGCAACATTGGTTCAAATGACAAGATTATTATAGGACCCTTTGCAAGCTTGATAATGAGACCTCTCCTGATGGTTCATAACTGCAATTCATTTGTCGTTAGTTTAGCACTTAAGTCTGATAAAGGAGGCTTGGACCATACCAGTGGACCTAACCCCTTTCCCATATTGACTATGTGTACACTGACCGATTATAATGACCTCTCTGCAGCGTCTCGAGACCCCCTTGAAAACAAAGGAAGGCCGCTAGCACGGCCCGAAGGGCAGCCTACGCGGCTGGGGCAATAAAGACCACCTCAGCGACCGAGAACTAAATCGGCAGCCACAACAAAGTATTACACTCTCAATCTTCAGGAAAAACCAAAGAAGCTACAATAGCGGAACGATTCTTAAAAATGTAATGGTAAGCAATAATATTCGCAATTATTACTTAAAGGTGCATGAGTAAATAATAAGTGCCACGCCTAATGAATTTATAATCGGTAGAATTGCCTGATTCAGGGCCTCGGCACTTTGGTCTCTGCAGGTCCCACTTCCAATCTAGACCGCAGTCTTTCATGATCAGAGCTGCTCACCCCTTCCGAAATCCTAAAATCCGTTCCACTAAAGAGGGTCATGCATTATGACCTTCAAGAATGTCTGGGTGAGCATGAATGTGACCATTTAGTAATGCATATGTGATTCCAAAAAAATGTTTAAAGCGCGTTGACAAAAGCGACAGCAAAGTCTAGAACACAGCTAAATTGCAGCACCTTGACAGTTCAACCCCAAAATTTGGTAAGAGAACAGCTCTGTTTTTAGGTGATGTAACTTCGCAGGGTGAGCTAGCCTCTGTATCATTAAAATAGCCCTATTCTTCTGTATGCTAATTGTATGTGTGGCCCCCGAGCAATATGTAACTAAATATCTAAAGGGAAGTCTCAAAGTGCCACAAACTGCATCAAGTCACCTCATTCATGTAGCTCACTAAAATTACGGTATAGCTAGAGATAAACAACTACGAAATTTGAAGTTCGACACAAAACGGTACCAATAAATAATAAGTTCTTGATTATTGACATACAAGGTCCATTGCAAGTAGAATAAGACGGGTTACAGGCTCAGCGTTCCAAATTGCCACAAACATTCCTTTTACTAAAATATTTACAGATTTTATGTTTTCGCAATGGAACTAGTATTGTTTAGAACTGTTTGATTGCAATGATGATGATACTCTGCAAGGACGTTTGAAGACTTGGTTAAAGGCCGGTTTCTGTTTCTCAAGTGTCGCTGTATTGCTCTCCCTTGGGTGATGTCCGAGTACTCAAGCGTTATCAAAGGTGCTTTGAAACTAAAGACAGAGAGCAAAATAATAAAGTAAGTTGGATTTTATTTGTGTAGGCCTGAATTCAGAAAATCCAAAAAGCACAAGAAGCACGCCGTCAAATCCAGTGGGGACCACGATCCTAGTGTCGAGGTTCTTGAGGAGAAGAATGAACCGAAGATTACGAAAACCGCCGCCGAGGTGGAATTCGAGAAGAAGAAAGAGAAACGGATGATGGAAAGGATTTTGACAAAGGCAGAAAAGTCCCACAAACAGCGAATCATGGAGTTCAATGAACACTTAAATTCCATGAGTGAGCATTTCGATATTCCAAAGGTGTCATGGACAAAGTGAGGTATTTCCCCATATTTATGTGGACACACACTGAAGATTCTTGTACTTCCCACTTATCTGTTTTTGCTCCTACGAGTGTTTTCTGGACCTTTGTGAAATGGGCAGAATCAATTGTACAGTCCTCAACTACACGCATTTCGCATAATATGAATGGGATTTTGGCAAACGCTTGCCTTTATTAAACCATCCTTAATGCTTCTTTGGTTTGACGTGTGAGTTGTTTGCCACAGGGGATATAGACTCTAATCTTGATGTTATATGGAATTGTGTTTAAAATAATGAGCTCTGCTTCTGTTAATTTTAATAAGATCTGTATAGGACCACTTTATTGTAATTTGTCCTGCACTCCTCCGTGCCAATGTGACTTCTTATCGAATTCCTCTTGAGTGCGTATTACTTATGTAACCTGAATGATTGCTTTTAGTTTGTTTTTACTAAAGATACTGGTTTTTGACAAGTTGGCAACTGGTGCTGTTTGTTTTGCGTCCGCATGATTAACAACATTGTAGTGGGGCAAAAACCGTTCCAAATCTGCATTGTTACGTGGACCTCTTGTAGAATGACGCGCTTATGTCACCGCAGTTATGAAACTAAGCAGTGCTGTATTTGTCCTGAAGGATTGTGAAAGGGTTTTCGGGTACCACTTTGGGTGGAGTTGTCACATCTCTGGCTGAAACATAAAAGACTGGGAACTCTTACGTAGTCACTGCTTACTGAGGCGTTAGGATCACCTCTGTCCTAATAAGAAATCTGTTCCCGAAGATGAGCTGGAAAGTAAGCCTGAAGAGGAATGGGTTTGGATGAGCTGATGGTGACATTTTGATGAGATTGATTATCTCAACCAAAAACGATGCATAGTAGCTTTTAGATTCAATCAGCGGGGTAAAGCGACCGTACAAATGGATGTTTGCCGAATAAATGCAAAGGTATCGCAACGTAGATAGATTCGAGCTCTGCAGTTGGTAGATCTTTTGATAACAGGGCTGGTACAACTCTGTGGCTTTTACAATTGATAAGGTCGTTCCTAACGGGTTAGATGGACTCTGGAAGGTCACTGAATGTTATTACACGAATAACATTATCAGGAAAATATGTTGCAAGACTTTCTCCACCCCAGAGGGGACGATAGCAAAACTTTGGCAGGGTTCATTAAACTGGACTCCGTGACAGTCGTGGGAGACGTGAGTATTCAGGCGCTGTTTCGTTAGTGAGTCATTCTGCTTCCGACCTGACTTCAGACGATACTTCTTGGCAATCTGCTCAGAATTTATTTATTATTTTTGGACGCAATAATAAGAGGCAACGTGGAGGATAAAACACAATGGATTTACATTGGTCACTATAGCCACTAAGGAATGCGACCGCATCTACGGTCCTTGAAAAGAAAACCAGACATCGCTTTCAGCATTGCGAGTGCCATCTGCCATGCTAGCAGCTCATTTCTCTCTGTCTGTTGAATATATGTATTCTGCCCTGGTATTTTGCCTTCATTTGCACTCAAAGGAGCCTCGGGACGCTGCAGCGAGTATTCTCAACTCTCTGGACTCATTGAAGATATACAGCTTTGCCCATCAAAGCCGAGGAGTGATTTCGATATTACTGGCACGTTAGATTCGGAGCAATATACTCATTTTCGATGACTTTATAATTTTAGCAACAATCAGGAAATCCAGAAACAGAATTGATCCCATCGCTCGATCCCACTTGTATTTCAAAGATGAAAACGGGCCAGTCAAAGATATTGACGTGAAAAGCAGCATAGTTGACTTTACTACTATTACAATTAATAATTGAAATGAACTTAACTCATTCAAGAGAAGTAGTGGGGCTGAATAGTTCGCCGCAGTAGCGTTCGACGTCGAGTATTCATGGTGTATTCCTATCGGCTGACCGAGACGCCTGGATTAGACAGCTTTGGAGACCTTTGTAATAACTTGTGTGTTCTAGTTGCCGGCCCCGGTTTCAGTCACCTAGGTGGCCATATTGCCCTAGCCGCGTGGGTTAGCTCCCGGACCATGCCAACACCCCCATTCCTTCTGTTTACTGAATATATATATGTTCTGTCCTAGCATGATGCCTTCTTTGTCTTCAAGGAAGTCTCAGGACACCTCGCCTTCCATAAAAAACCAATACTGTTGCAAGTATGATGCACCTTTTGTTTTCGCAAGAGGGAATAATCCGATTTTATGCTTTAAATAACAATGTTCTGTGTGCATCAGAATTGAAGATACGTCTGCAAGAATTGCCGAAGCTAGCAGAGATAAAAACCTCAATCGTAGTAGGCTAAAATTCGTAGCTTTTAGTGTGTACTGCTTCTGATGCTTTCACTTTTATATATGGCCTTAACCATATAGTTAATGTCGATGATGTTTGAACATCAAGGTTCTAATTAGCCAAATTCTCTAATTAGTCACGTGTGTCAACATTTTGGCCTACAAAAGCTTGGGCTAAGTTATTGTTAAGGACTTTAAGGTTATCAAAAGTCTCCTAAGGCCAAAGAATTGGCCCGGGATGATTCAATACGTCAGGTAATTTATGCAGTCATTCTTTTGGAGGTTGAGAGATAAAAGAAGCGCATCGACCAAGATTACGGGAAGTGTTTCTGAATTGGGATTTGGAGTGAATGATCAAAGTGCTAACGAAACTATAGGGCTATTTAGTTAATTGGTGGGTGGGCATTTTGCTGCTACAAGTGTCGTGGACCAAATGATGTGTGAGTATTCTGAGCTTCTACTCTGTTTTCCACTCTGACGTTCATTAGACCTTTCTACCATGGGAAGGTTAGGCATAGATTAATAGGTGTAAATTAAGTGCTACCGTATGACTGATGCTCAGTGTGCCCGCATGCATACCACTTCCTTTATTGTAGAGTCATTAATGGTACACCTTGCTGTATTGTCGTGTGCTTTCGATACGCATCATGAGTGATCTGTCTGTTCTGACCCTTGCGACACCTGTCATGCCCTAACTTCCAAGCCGGTGTGACGATTATCCGGTCGACTTGGCCAGTACCTCCAACACTATAGATCTCTTAACGCTCCCCAATTGTTCGAGATCGTGCGTTGTATGAGGCTGCCACCCTGCTTCTTGTGCACACGACTAACCGCGTTCCCTCTGCAATGTTACATCCCCTGCCGCGATGTAGAGTGGCACGAGTAAGAGTGCGCATCCTGACATTCACAGACGACCCAACAGCCGTAGATACAAGTTATCTTTCACTTTTTATTACGTATTTCTTACTCATGCTATATGGTGCAATTAGTGGGCACCGTGCGAGAATCCTAACCGATCTGACGAGAGACAAACTATTGGAAGAGTATATTTTGGCATTTTTTAACAACGTGGTGATATGCACAACAAGTAGACACGATGGATGTACGTGTGGTCGGGTTCACAAATAAGTGGTGCTTTCTCTAGCGATAAACATGATGGTAAGGATGCACAGTTAGTCACGGTAAATAAGCAGCGGTGTAGCTCTCTCGTTGCTTGTTTCGCCAAAAAAAATTTCGAGAACGATGAGGAAAAAAGAAACAAAAATTGGAAAAAAAGCAGAAAAAGGTGGAAATGGGAGGAAAAGAGGGGCGAGGATGGAGGAGGAAAACAACATAGTCTGGGTCTGAGGCAGAACAGCCAAACAAAATGCACAAGACCAGCTTGAGACACAGCCTGGTGGGTTGTGTTGTGTTGTGATTAATTGATGTTTCTCAAAATGCGAAGAGAAATCAAAGTCCAGCTTTATGCGACTAGTTGCATAAAAAACGCATTGAGAGTGGCTGGGAGGTTGGAACCCCGCGAGGCTAGCCACAGGAAAGAAGGGGAGGAGGGGGGCAATAACTTCATGCACAGGGGATGGAGGAGTTGAGGTGGGATAGTTGAGTCCGTTTGACGCACTCTACTCACTCGGTGAGTCAGACTCTGAAATGAAGAGGAAAGTTTACTTCACTCAGTCTTCAAATAATGTCAACCATCCGAAATAACACTTGTGGCAGCTTCTCATTAATCAGTACAACTGTAATGCCTTCGAGTTGATACATTTGACTGGAACATACATGTGAGGTAGTGAAATGAGTGGAATTACTATCGGAATGCGAAAGTTGGCATCGAAGCAAGGGCTCTGCAAATGCAAATGAACGCGTGAAATGAACAGCTCCCGGGTCGCATTTCTAGCGAAGATTGTGATGGATTACGCACGCAAATGCATTTCGTGGTTACACTTCAGTGGCCAACGGAGTGATACGACAGCTTCTATTCCAGTCAGGAGACGAATTTACGTGATTTGGATTACCCAAAAGGGACACCGTAAAAGCGGCGGTTTGAAGTGGTGTTTGACTGACTTCGCATTCAGTGAAAAGCGACCCAAGTGATATCGATATCGCCGGGATCTCTAGGTCAGGTGAGGCTAAGGTTTGCTTTTCAAATGGAAAATCCTCGAACCAGTTTCCAGTGGCGAGCAAATAGCAAAAGCTAGTTGAGCAAACACATATCGTCGGAGTTTGGAAGGCAGAATTGAACCTAAAAACGTCCTAGAAAAGGAAGAAGTATAAAAGACCGGTCACTACCAAGATTTCACTCCGATAGGGAAACCTAAAAAAGTCCTGCATATCGGCTGACGGATCGATTCTTTTACAAACCCTATATTCATTGAGTGCCAGAGGCAAATCCAATTCTAATAATAAGGCTCTCTGCTTCTCACAAATGATCCACAAGTTAAATGAAATGAAATGAGAGTCAAATCAGTGTTTCAGTTCATCAGTTCGCTACTAAATAGATTCAGTCGAATACACTACGGTATTAGAGGTAGACCTACTTGAACAATCACCAAAGAACCAGAACAAAACCCCACACTTCAACCCTCTGATAGGAAGGAAGTCTCTGGCTGTGCGTCATTGAAGAACCCAAATGGAATGAGATCACCAAAAGCAGCAACCAAGAGCACGCACTTAGTCTTTTCATAATCGTCTTCACAAAAAAGTTCCTGCACTGCAGCGAGAACTCACCCTCAATCGCCAACTTCGTGACTTTTTCCGTAAGAAGTTCCAGATTCCGATTAATTTCCGCTGTGGAGTAGTCCACCATAGCGGAGGGCGCGGAAGCGGTTGCCGTGGTACTGGTGAGCCAACGGCGCTGATCAGGCATCCCGGGCGGCAATCCCGGAGGATGGGGGGGCGGATGCGGTGGTGGCGGCTGGAGGTAGGCAACGGCGGCGGCAGCGGCAACAGCCGCAGCAAGGCCCTCGTTTCCTCCCTCACTTCCGTCCGGCGTCGGCATGAAAGCAAAGCAGCCTGTGGGCTGGAGCTCCGGTGAAGCAAACGGTGACACAGAGGCGGAGATGTCACTGCCCGAGGGATCGTGGCACGAAACCATTCGATTGCGAGTGAAGAACTGGTGAGTCGCCTTATGAGTAGGAAAATACCTATTATTCAAAATTCTATAGGAGTCTGAACAATCACCTGATAGCATTGCTTTGATAATAATTGAAAATTGTTTTTCAAACTGACTCAGTCGCTATTCGATTTAATTAGCAGGACCAGAAAACAAAATTATTATTATCAAGTATTCGCAAGTCTACTGACGTTTTGCTGCTGTTTGCATGCCTCAAAGAATGCCGAAAAGTGCAGTCACATGCAAAACACAGTCAACAGAACGGTTGGAAAAAAGAATAATAATTCCACAGTGTACAAAATACTACAACTTATCATTTAAAGCCAATACCGAGGTGGAGAAAAGTAGGCTAGGCTCTGGCATTGGTAGTACCATAAGTAAGCAGAAAGTCTATGAAAGTAGTAAACACATAGTATACGCTTAAAGAGGCCTTGATAAGAGGTTACGAGAAGGGGGAGGTCGCCAATTGCAACATGAGCTAAGAAAACCAGGGCCACAAGGACCTCATGACATCAAATAAACAGAATTACTTGTACAAACAACCTTTAATCAAGTGGATATTCGACTCAGAACAAAACACACAGCTCCACAAGACCTGTTAGTACTTCTTTGGCAGTCATTTGACGCTACGCATGAATTGATCTTAGAAGCGTACGCCATCGGGCTCATGATCAAACCATGTCCTGTGCATTGTCACAAAAGTGAAGTAAATGATGAAGCAGAAAAAACTAAACTACAAAGAATAGGTTTGTTTAAGGCACGTTGAAAGCAGAGAGTGGTAGTTATCAAACACAAGTTGCGAATTAAAACCTATGCTGCGCACAATAACCACATAACCAGAGTACACTCAGATTAACACCGAAATACTAACTGATGAAGCTAGGTTACCTCATCCTGACTTTGGTCCTGAGACAGCTGAGACACTACGAATCTTTATTGTTCATGTCTGACTTAATTGCGATGACTGAATAAGGTCTACATTTGCATGGAGGCTAGCAAACGTTAACACATACGATTAGAAAACTAGTGGAGGACAACAGGCCAAAAAGGCCAGAAAATACTAAGGTTAGAAGAGGCTAGAGATGAAGGATGTGCCTCTGGATACCATTAGACATCGCTTATCAAATCAGAACACATTCTAGTGGTCCTACTAGATCCATTACTATCACATGAAGGAGCCAGTTCGGCTATCCATACAGAGCGCAACCAGGTTAACGAAGGAATAAATATGGTATCAGCTCTGCTGACTTCTATTGCATACCAAATTCGATTGATTATAGTAGGATAAAAATCTCGTTACATGTCCACAGTTAAAACCCCATTTCAATGAAGGAACGACGTCCAAATGCACATAGATACTAATCAACGTAATCACGCACATGATACACAATTAGGGAACTAGGGGATACTGCCTCGGTACTCCCCTGAAACTGCATCAATAGCCCAAATCCGTCGTAAACACGAAAATTGAATTATCAAAAGTAAGATAAAGATTTACTAACAGCAGGAAGACTAGTACTTCACTTTTAACTAACATGACACGTTAATTGTTTGCCTAACTTAGATTTAATAGCAGGCTACTTAAGGGTTCCACCAATGTACCCTTGCCGGGCAGCCCGCCCTCCGGACCATGCCAGTCGCCCTCTCAGGCCTTCTCTATGTCGACAATACACATGTCGCTCTCAGAATACAAGAATACACATAGAATACGGCAGTAAATACATCCTTCATATGAAATTATGATTTAAGGAGAAAACATCATTCAATAAGTAATGAATAAAAGATATCACCTAAATGGGTTCGCAATCCCCAAGGTTGAAAATTCAATCCCAACATACGTGGCAGTGAATCTAGGTGCACCAGCTGATGCCTTTTTCTAAAAGAAATGTGCGTAGGAGACAATGAGGGATTTTGAGCTTTATTGGTAGTACGAAAAGCAAACAGCCCCGTTTCAGAAATGGGCTAAGTAGCACAAACAGCTCACCGCTCGAGGCTCCATGAGTCCGTATAGAGTGGAGGCAGTGAGGCTGTCCATGCTAGCCACGCGTTGTTGAGGTGTGGCGACAAGCATCGTCGCCTGCTCGTGAAACGCAGGCCGCGAGGGTCCCTGTTGGTGTTGATAGACGTCAGGCTCGGCGCTGCGGCCACGCACCATGCCGCCACTCCATCTAGCACCACCACCACCGCAAAACCCTGGAGACGTTTGGAAGAAGGCAAAGGGAACACCAGAGTGTGCCTGCTGTTGCTGGTGGTGGAGGTATGGAAGACGCACCGGAGAGGCAAAGTACGGTCTCGAGACAAATCCACTGCATCCCACACTAGAGCGAGGCGTGTAGGGTGCTGAGTGCGATCCTCCACGATCCAGAGGCTGGGCGTAATGGTAAGAGGAGCGACGCGACGCGGCCCGGTGATGGTGATGATGATGATGGTGGTGGCATGAGCGACGTGGGGGTGGCGGTGCAGGCCCCAAACAGTCAACCATTTGCTTCTGCCAGACTGTCACCTGATCCTTTTGTGCTTGACTGAAAGACTTGAATAAAAAAATGTCACTTGTTCGCACAGTAAATAAAAGGCAGCACTTCGTTTAAAAAACAGCCGTGTTCGGAGTCATTGTAAAGGAGTTTAAACTGCAACAGCCAAGGCTAGAACCTTTCGGACAGCAATGGGGTGGCAAATTGTAAGGTGTGAAAAAAGATGTCTCATAAATTTCATCCCCTCCTCTCCCCTTCCCCTTCCCGCCTACCTTCTTACGCTTCAGGCTCATTCGCTACCCGTAGGCGCAAATATTTTGGTGATGCAAAAATATACAGCCGATAGTTTGTAGGTGCAGTCGAATGATTAATTGCGCAGAATAAAATTTTGAATTAAAATCTAACCTATCTGATGAGCTAGCACCAAGAGAGGTATGGACATACACATTCCCTCAGCCCCACTGCAAGCTTGATTCCTAATAAACTCAAAAATACACATTAAATGTGTGTGCACATTAGAATTGCATTAATGGAGTGATATAAGGAAATAGTGGACATATTTTACGCTTGGGTAGGGAAAATGTGCCAGAAAATTTGTCAAGACCATAGTTTGCCAGCCAACAGTTGGCAAAGAAGTGTCAGTTGACAACGCCAAGGGATGGAAGCGAGCCGCCCTAAGCACTGGAGAGCCGGAGAAGGACACTTACTCGTTCGCTACACAAAGTTGGTCGATGGATGCAAATTTGTGCCGAGGCATACACACACATGCATACACACAAATAAGCACCGAAGCGGTAGACTGCAATAAGGACGCAAAAGCGCAGACTCGTAAACAGGCAATTCAAGATTAACGCTGCTAAAAAAACAACCCAAGAAGCCCAACCACTGCTGAAGCAAGAATATCCTAAGTGCAGTCCGCTGCCCAAAACTAAACCAATTTGTTTCCGATGCTACATAGCGTAAACAACTATAACAAAAGCCAAAGAACAAATATAGCCTAGTTTTGACGCTGGTAGAGAAGGTATTAACTGATAATACAAAAGATGTGTTTGAAGCTTGCCGTGTGCTCAAGAACAGTTGTTAGCAGCTGCATGAAGGATCCATAGTTGTCATCGTCGATTGGATCGCAGAGCAACGCTTTGAAGGCTAAAATTCGGGTACATACAATTATGCATCCCGTCTTCACAACACATTAAATAATTGCTTAAGTTCATGCAAAATATTCGCTTTCAGCCAAGGCGTTATACCGCATTTGAAAGATCAAGCCTATACATGAAACAACAGTGGAATGAATCCATAGACACACCATGGTTCAAACAACGCATAATTTGTTCGGGCAAATTTTCGTCTTCCACACCCTTGTTTTTCGGAACAATCTCCGCTGCATCCAGCACCGTGGGCGACCTACGCGGAGTCCCCGAGGGGACAGTCGGGAAAAAGAAGTTCGTCGTCGCTGTCCCCCCTTCACTAGACTTGGGCCGCTTTGGTGAGTGAGCAGTACCCAGTGCATTAGTGCGATCAAAGAGACAGGTATCGGAGTTTGTGCAGGGACACTGGCACAGACTCCCTGTGGTAGTACGAAAGTCTATAAACTCCCTCTCATCATCCTCCGCCCCCTCATCCTCGACATAGTCCTCTACATCACTGCTGAAGATGAAATTGGTACCGAGTGCTCCCGCCGCTGAGGCACTGTCTTCGGCTGAGGAGGTGGAGGACAGGCAGTGGGGTGAGGTAGCGGTTTGATTGGCTGCTGCAGGGGGGAACGGTGTCTGCAGGATGCTACGCAGTTCGCTAAGGCACCCCCGAAGATTTGACCAGCGGGTGGATGGATTCTGAATGGTGGCTTCAATGCGCACCTCCAAGTTGGTCAGTGCAGCAGAGCGTGAGCTCAGATTCGCTATGCTCACGAGAATTTTGTTCCGTGCACCCTGAGTAACATGCTGACGCTGCAGCCACTCATCTGTAATCCCAAGCATTTGGTAGTACGTGAGGCGTTTAAACAGGCCAATGTATTTGTGCAGACGCAGACCCTTCAACCAACCAGGAACTTCTGAAAACGAGGAGAAAATTGGATAGGTAGAAGAATGCCTTTTCGATCTCCACCCATTTGACTCTCATGCCAATATAACGTTACTTAACTTCAAGAGCTGTACACCTAAGGCAAAACTACGTCGAAATGAGATGACTCAGCATTCACAAGAATAAACCAAGCAATGGGACAAGATTTTTGGCCTTGACTTATTGCATTAAAAATCTAGTTTAGGTAGGACGAGTACTTACGAGCCATGCCCGGGTCCTCAACCTGTTTGTCCTGAATGAAGGCGGCTCTGTGACGTGATCGTGGCCTTTTGTAATCCTCAGGAGGACTACTGAGTGAGGTAGGAGAAGGTCCACAGCCCACCTCATTACCATCGTCGCAGCTATTCGGTGAAGAAATAATACTCACGAGACCAGCTGTGGGGGGGGCCTTAAAAGGAGGCGGACTCGCCACAGATAGGCATGGAACATTCGAAATTTCCTGTGGCGCTGATAATGGATTCAAGTACTCCTTTGAGTAATGAAAAACTTCCTAAAATGTCAAAAAATCCATCAGGTAAAGCGTGGGGATTACGGGGAATCGAAGCACCCCCAGCAGATGAACAGACCTCGGAAGACTCCACTTTGGAGGAGGTTTCACCCCTTCCAGGTACAGTAAAGCTGCTACAAGAGCCACTTTTTTCAGGTAGAGTAGAACTACAAGCCGTCGTGGAAGTGGTATCATCTTCCTCTTTTAACTCGCCCTCCTGAGGCGTATAGGGTGAGGCAGACTGACGTCGGAGAAGGTAAAGTCGGCTATTCGATGGTGTAGCAAGTCGGTTACCGCGCGAACTCACCGCCAGAGATTCATTTAAACCCTGGTACATGGATTCACTACCGGACACAAACCCCGACGAATTGGGTGAGGAGGAAGAGCTAAGAGGGTGTGGCGAAGCGAATAGCGAAGGAACGATGAGCGAGTTCTCACTAGCTGGAGGAACTAAACTGTGATGCCGTCGATTGGGATAGGGATAAAGTGAACGTGGGAGAAATGGAAATGGAGAGTTTATGCTGGAGCTGCGAAAACTTCGCGAGAGAGACGACCCGGATGAAGATAAAACTGTAAATAGGAATGCACGTGAGAGTGCAAACAGTTTAACGCACAAATCAAGCTGGTAGGCGACTTACGGCCCTCAGCGCTGCCTTTGTGAAGTTCTAATGCCTCAAGGAGATCGTTTGCAAGAGCCAAAAGACCCGTTGACTGCCAAGAAGTGCAAGCCTCACATCTGGACTTAATATTCTTTTGTAACCAATGACGATCTTCTAAAGTAAAGAGTGGTGTCGTCATTGCGATAATTAGAAGTTGTCCCTCTAGCGAGTCAAATGCATCCTCGAACACCGGCTTTTGTTGTGAGGTGTTTTCGAGTGCCCTGTCAACAAGCGATAGGTATTTATCATGAATTTTCGAGAAATCGGCACCTCGCTCCTTTGGAATACTAAGAGACGATAAGAGATCCAGAATAGTGGCACAAAAATCATCGGACATAACATCAAGATTATTCAAATGAGCTAAAGCGAAAGGAATTAACAAGATTACTTTATAAAAAGACATACCGATATCATTCGCCTTTGCTGCGACATTGAAATTTTGGAAATCCTCGGATAGTCTATCGGTTGTTACGGCGTGCAATAATTTCAAATATTCGCTACTTATGTGCTGTAATGATAATGTGGTGAAAAGGAACTGCCTCAACGGGGTTAGCCCATTAAACCAACAAACGAATTGAGATGCCTACGGTAGATGAATAAAAATCAAACTAACTTGGTGAAGGGAAAGACCCCGTTCCGGCAAAAATTCACTATCGGATATAAAGGCTGGCAGGTTTTGGCCAGATGGAGGCGAATCCTGCGCTGATGAGTCTGGACAACAATTGTTATCAATGTAGATGATAGGGATTCGGCCATGCACATCTTTATTGTCTGCGACTTTGAAAGAATGAGTCATTAATAAAACTAGAAAAGATATTAGCGCAAAATAGGCAAACCTTCGTTGACAATGATTGATAAGGAACAAGCTCAGAAGAGCCAGCTTCATAAGGGAATCAAATAAAAATCAAATTCTTATGACCCCAGACGTCAACGGAAATCCGTAACGCAAATGCCAACACAAGAAACCAACAACAACTCGACGGCTTCAAGCAGCGCACCAGAAACATAAAACGATTGGAACAAAACTTTGCTTTCGCTATTTTATTCATAGTTTTAAAAATATTTTACAATAAACACCTAAAAATTGAATGCTAAAAGTTGGCTTGCAAGGCTTTACTACATTCCAAGTATTTGAATACTTATTACCATTTTGATAATGTTTAGAAGCACTTATGTAGCAATTTTCCTTGTAACAAGCATGTAGCAAGCACTGGATTTTCAGTCCTTAAACGTAGTTCTGCTTATCATTTATCACGATGGGCACTGTAATACTTTGTTTGTTCTGGCTGCCGGTTTCGGTTTTGGTCACTTGGGTGGCCATATCGCCCTAGTGGGTTGAGCTGGCCTTTGAGGCATGGCAGCGGTCCGGTATCCTCTGCTCGTTGAATATCTACAGAATGCTCTAGTGTTGTGTCTTTTTTTGCCTTTATGGGAGTCTCGGGACGCTAAAGGCAACAGTCATCACGGCTTTCTAATTGAATTCAAAAATCGTTTCAGCACCTTTGCACGATCCCCTCTTAACCGATTTCGGAGATTCTCCCCTGGTGTTCTGCCTTCGGAACGAGAGAAGTTCATTGAAGCCGACAATTGTTTTTGAACGGTGCCTTGTCGTCAAAGGCTGTCAAGTTTTAAACGGATTCGGGATTGGTGTCCACTTCTCTCTCCAACGATATGACACACGTCCACCCCTCATCTAAAGATACATTTAAACCAAAGCATATTACACGTCAGCTTTAAATACGATAAATCCTTGTTATGAAATCGAATTATCCAATAAACAACTTCGAGAAGCATTGTTGGTGGGTTCATTTTTAACCACGATGCTTTGTCGATGCCTAGGTGTACTTTAGCGTCCCGAGACTTCATTGAAGGCAGAAGAAGGCATAATATACATGCACATGTTTTCAGCAAACAGAGGGATCGAGCTACTGGCATAGCCCAGAGACTACCCCACCCGGCTAGGGCAATATGGCCACCCAAGTGGCCAAAACCGAGACTAACAACCAAACAAACATAGTATTACATATGGAGATACAAATTTGAGAACTCTACCTTGCTTTACCGAAAAGTTCTCCCATTTTATGCCCCACCTTGCATTTTTCCTCACATCATAACTGGCGCTATTCTTATTAATATCAAAAGTTCTTGGAACGGATTATCATAGACTCAAAATTTGGAAGCGTTTCACCAATCCGCTAATCTTACCTTTTGTTTTAGACAGCTTTGCTACTTTTCATCATCGTTATTCATGTCCTCATAAATATGGCTAATTTTCCCCCAACACAATTAAAGAAAATAGCAAGCGAATAAAAAAATTCGTACCGGTTCGTGTCGAGCAATTTTCATTCAGTGGCTTGTAGATAGTAAATGAAAGAGCAAAGCTTTGCAACAACATCGAGAGTGTAGTTGGTACATAATACTGTAGCACTCCAGACCAGACTATGCCTCCTAACGGAACTAGCGTCTGTGGCGTCCCGAGACTTCCCTGAAGGAAAAAAAAAGGCAAAATACCGGGGCAGAATGTATACATATCTATGTCTATTTAATAGACAGAGGGAATGGAGCTGCTGGCACGGCCCGGAGGTCAGCTCACGCGGCTAGGGCGATATAACCACCTCTGTGGCCGAGACCCAAACCGGCAGTCCAAACAAACGAAGTGTTACACCGTCACTGGTGCAAATAACATCCAAAAAAAATTCTAAATCCCTGCATTAATCCTTTCCTCTTTGGAGGACTCACCTGGGCTTTTCCCTTGGTCACTCGTTTACTTCGCTGTTGACTGGCCCTTGTGTGAACTACAATTAACTGTTAGAGTCAGAGATGTCCGTGGATATGTATCCAAGGCAGAAGACTACGCACTAGTGATTGTGCAAGCTTTAGGTCGAATCGGGATTTCTAAGCATCATACCCTGTGCAAAATCATCTGTAATGGGGTTGATTTCATTAAATCGGTTGTGGCAGTGGCCGAAAGATTTTCCTTCCCGTTTTTTTAATCACGTCTGTAAGTAACTCTACGCTAAACAATGTTTACAAATGGAAGTAATGTGCTGTCAAGCTAAGTTTTCTGTTCGGAGGGTATACTACGCACTCCTGAGAGGTCAGTTGCGATTTTTAGAGCTCAGAGTTCGAACTTTGTCACAATTGGACGCATCTGCAGCGAATGCCTTCCTAATGTGATATCAAGATTTGGGTAGCTAGCTAAGGCGACCATAGTAATTAGTCAAACGGTGCCACCCAAGTAGTAGCTCCATGTGGAGCGTTCCCTGCGTCTCCTCTAACATAGTAATAAGTCATATCGCTATGGGCGACCGTTCATTGGGGCGCTAGACCGCCGTAGACATGGCCTTCCGGCCGTGCCAATGAAACGGAAGCGCCGCCGGAGGAGGCTGGGGCCTCCGAGTACTTAGACCTACGAGTAAAAAGCCCACCAACACACAAATTAGAACCTTGTAATTCAATAAAAGCGCCTAAACATGCATTATTAAAGCCGGATCTGTCATTATTTAGGCCAGGAGGTCACAATCACATGAATGTTCTATGGACCTCGTCTCAGTTATCCTGTCGGAGGCAACACAAACCCCAACGTAAACGACCATTTCAGCACCGAGTGTTTACCTTTCCCCTTTTCAGGTAGATGAGTGGTTTTGTGCGCTAGATGACCCTTCACCGAAAGCGGTTATTTTGGGGAGCTGAAACAATGGCTCTGGAACATTGCTTCGAATGCTCGCATTAGCATATGGGGCGAGATGCCGTCTCACATAATGGACACAAACCAGCCCAAACAAAAAAACAAGCTTGTAACATTTCTTTCTATTTTCAAGCATTATTTCCAGAAGGCTTGGGAAAAATCCTACCATTTGCCCAAAACCGGTGCGAAAACAGGAGGCGTTGTAGAGTCGAAACTTTGGTACTCGGTAATTCAATGAAATTTTATTTTCTGTGAGTTTGAAATCGCTTGTTTAATGCTTTGGTTACATTACCAAACGGTAAACTTTTCTGCCGCTGGGGATTTGGTCACTGTGTCTCAGCGTGATGGGAGAGGTGTTGGAGGGCTGCTGGCACGGCCCGGAGGTCAAGCTGCTTATCGGAGGTGAAACCGAGGAGCTCTAAAAGCCCACATAATCAAAATGAAGAGTTAGCAAAGCAATCAGAGCCTTACAATGCGATAGATATTTGATTAAATATCATTATAGGCGAAAAACAGCCAGTATAGGTTAATCTCGGGACTAAGTGGACACCATTGGTCCCTGAGGTGAAAACGAACCCTGATTCCTTGCGACCTCCGTTCTATGTACAACTTTATATTGCTTGCCCAGCGAGAGATATCCCCCTCTCACCGAGAGCAGATGAGAAAGGGAGACGCTGAACTTGAAAAGTTTACAATTGGATTCTGTGTAGTGTTTAAAACTCTCGTAGATATCAACCACGCAACACGCGCTACCTCCTTTACTACCTGGATTGAACCCAGACTGCTAGCTATGACTGATCATCACTAAATTGTGAACGAAGTGGCAAGTGGGAATAAACGCGAAGCCTTTTCTTTACGAGATCATTTTTACTTCCGTCGTTTGCTCAACTACTCTCGTTTTGAGCCAGTGGTTATTCAAGGTGGTTAAAACATACCCCTTCTTCTTAACATAGTTATCAAAATGGACAAAATTCCGGCTTCACAAAAAAAGCAAAATTGCGGTCATATATCTTCTTGGTCGCTCGCAAATTCGGTGAATGGTGCGGTTAGTCCGTAGGTGCTTTCTCCCGCCACTGTCCACGTTGTGACGGCCGTCGAGGACAACGTTCAAAATGTGAAGGGGGCTATGTAATGCTTTGAACGTTCGTTTAACTCTCGGTTTTGGGAATTGGCTACTGGAGAGGCTACACCATTGTACCTCGAACGGGCGGCTAGTGGCTCCAATAAAACAGATGCTACCCGCCTATTGTGTCCTCTAGAGTCTTTAGAAGTGTTTCGGGAAGACACAAATGCATTCAGTTAGCAATCGCTTTACAACGGAATTCATCCCTTTAAATGTAATCACAAGAAAAGGAAGTATCTTTACAAAAATGCATTTCTTTGCACATAGTAGCCCAAATTAAGTATTGCCCGAGGTTATACTACACGCTGTAGACAGTTAGCAGCGTACCTCTAGGGACAGTTCAGGACCCCTCCTCGACAATCAGTGAGATTGCATGGTTAAGATAGGAAACTAAAAGAAGAATTTTAGGTCGCAGTAATGTTCTGTTTAAGACTATGAAAAAGACTCACTTTAATCGCAAGACACTTTGAGAGAAACCGATCACGAGAGCCTAGGTGGCTTCTTCCTCCCAACATGACACCAAATGACATTACTTATTATCCGGCTATACTGTCATAACCCTAAAACTTGAGACGTTCCTTACCAAGTTAATCTGGTTGTGTGCGGTCTGATACCCTCGACTACCAACAAATTGTGAAGAGACTGTGTCACACATATGTGACGACAGCCCAAAGTAAAGAAGATGAGGCAGCACCTATCATATAAGAACGTACCACTTTATCAACTATTCAGTCACTTAGTTTTAATGTAACTTTACGTTCTAAGAGCAAAAAAGCACACAATATCATTAATTTCGGCACAAAATCATTTAGGGCGTAAAACATTATTCCCTCTCCTTCATTTTCCGACTACCAAAAATGGTGAGAAATCTATAAACATAATACCAAACACCAAAAACCTCTGCAAATTTGTCAACAAAGGCAGACAAAAGGGAGAATGTGGGGAAGAGAGAGGGTTACTAGTCAACAAAAAGGCCTCAAACAGTCTGGTCAGCAAAGCCAGAGGAGTGGTAAAGCAAAATACAACTATCATTTTCGTGGAGGAAAGTGTGGCGTAAATGCGCTAAAAGGGAATACTTAAACGTGATGGTTAACCCGTTTACTTTTGATGACAGAAGCGCTCTAACCGACGGGCCACCTCACAGTCCTCCTTCCCTCAGAAAGTGGAAAGAGTACACGCAAAAAATGTCCTAAGAATCCCATCCATACGGCAATATTTCCTCGGTGATTTTCTTTTAGGTTCTCACTCCAATGTGCCTCTAATGGCCGAAAGGCTGTTCAGTAGTGGTCGGGATTCTGTTTTCCAACAACTGACTACCAACTTTGGATCAGTTGGCACTTCGGGCAAAAGCTTATCATAATATGGCCTAACCGATGTAATGTGATGCGCAAACCCTGCACCGATATAATAGCCGTCAAAATTACGACTGCGGCAAAACTAAATGGCTACATTGGTCCCCAAGGGATAGTTTATCATGGGAAGGCGGAGGATGAAGAGGAGGAGGAGAACAATCGATCCTGCGGTTGATGTGGACTCCGCAAACGCGTCAGAAGGCCACGTCTCCACAAAGGAAATGTCTTAGCTGGAAGAACACAATGCCTACTGTATATTCTTTGCACAACGTGTGAAAAATGTTTTGATGAAACAACCCCAATTTTATTCCCACAAAGAAAACCATGCGTTTCATAACCCTACATTCAAAAATTCCTCTTTAGAAGTGAATCACTTAAATATTGATTCATTCAAAAATTATCATTAAAATGCTTGAATAGTCTTTTTCAACCCCTTGATTTCGGTGACAAATCACCGAGGGAGTCTGACATTATAGCTCTATCGAGCGGCCTGTCATCCGGCCTCTCCCAGTGGCCCCAGGACCTTCTGTATGCCGACAACATATCATCCGTCGGAGTATTATGTTTTCGTTCGCCTATCATGCTATCGTGGACAGTAAAACATCTCACTCTTGGGGCAGACTATTTGATCCCCAAATCTTGATAATTAACGTGCTTTCTTTTTGACGGAGCTTTAAAGTGAATTCCAAAGACACCACTCGACTACCCAAGGGTTCACAGAGGATGGATCCTATCAAATCGGTTTAACCGTGTACCTGAGAGAGTTGGCAAAGGTCGTTCATCCCGTCGACTCGATTCTCAGCAGGTATTAACATAAGTTTATAAATTGATTTAATAATTCCTTCCCTTTCGCCATTGTATCATGTTTCCTACTTCACAAGTCTTGTTGTAATGATAAATGTGAGTGAAAACATTTTCCCACAATTATTTTACCTAAAATACACTTTTTAGAATGTTAATTACATACTGTTTTGTCAGGCTTAATTTCTTATTTATAATTAAAATCTTAGGAACGAATAGTGTAGCGTCCCGAGGCTTCCTTGAAGGCAAAAGAAGGCAGAATGCTGGGGTAGAATATATGTAATCAACAGACAGAGGGGAATGAGCTGCTGGCATGGCCTGGAGGCCAGCCTACGCGTCTAGGGCAATATGGCCACCTCTGTGACCCTGACCGAAACCGGCAGTCCAAACAAAGCATTACAAATAGTGTTTTGCTTAACTTCTTAGGGGTTTTCTGCAAGATAAGTGGTAACTTTCCCAATGACCTGTCAAAGTTGCGCTCTGTCTTAAATTCGACAGTAATGTTGGTAGCCAACCAGAAGACCTTGGTGATGCACGGTTGGGACATGCCATTCCCATTCATCTATCCTCGATTCAAAATAGAATAAGAAAGCAGCAGAACAATAAGAAAACCAGCATGCTCCGCTACTAACTAAAGCAATGGATTCATACGACACAAGCTTGTAGCAAAATTCAGGAATCAACTATCCCCTAAACTTTACCTAAAAAGTACCGACAAAGCGATTCTAACAAAAAAATCTGGCAAAAACTCGCGTACTTTCAATAGCATGACTTGTTGTGCTGACTTGCTGAGGCTTGTTTACATGCATCACAATGCATACGAGTGCGTCAGTCTACCTCAGCATTACCTTTCTGTCAATTTAAATTCGCATAACTTATCGGTTTAACTTAATCGAATTCGAGTCTGTCTACTTCACGATTCTAAGCTCAGTTTAGAAATTACGGAATCGTTCCATAAAGTTTGCCCTATGATACCTGGAAAAGGATTGATAGTAGAGCAAACGGTCTAGAATGGGTTTATCTGGCTTAATTCTGGCGATTCAAGAAGCACTATGAGGGACCACATGTCTCAAAATTTGCGCACGAGACGACTTTCATTTTGGGATTAGGGGGGAGACACCGCCTTGCCCTTAATCACGTTAGTCTCGTAGTACTACACTATGTAATTAGGTCATTTTCTAAGCACTAGACAATCCCATGCAAAATAACTAGTCTGAAGGAAATACAAGAAAGCGATGGCAACAAAACGATTTATGAAAGTGATAATTATCAACTGGGTCTCACTGGGAGGGATTGTGCATTGCTCAGATGATTTCGAGACGATTTCTGTGGTTATTTACTTTCATCATGTAAGCCACACGGGCTTACTTAGTTGCCTTACAATTCGGTTTAAGTTACCACTGTAATTTGTGACAGCAATTTTAAGAAATTCGAGGTTAAATAGTGTCACAAAAAGGCGTCAAATGCAGAAGTGGCTAATGTTTCCTTCTGGAATAATTGAAAATTTACAATAAATAGTTGCCAAATTTCGATGCTACTCTCTGGTGGTAAGCAAAACGTGTAGTAAATCTGATCATAACCAATGGACTAGACAGGAGACAAGAACTGTCATGGTTTACTTGATCTGCTGAGGGCACTTTTTAAATGTCCATTAACTATAAGTACACTTGATTACAGCGAAGGGCTGGACCGAGGGAAGGAATAGGATGGCTCTCGCATAGTAAATCGCAAAAGCGTTTTGAGAGCACCAGTAAAGTGTATATAGAAGAATAAAAGCAATAAGAGAGCGGAAGATATTATTAGACACAGCCAAGTTGTGACAATTCAGTACCTTATTGTTCTCGAGCCAACGCACTGGCATTCAGCCGACTGGGCAAAGATCACCACCGTGACTCGCGCGAGTATTTCTCCGTGCCAGACACATACCATTCACAGTGCCAAAGTGCTCACCGTTAATTTTTTGATAGAAGTGATCCCCAATCCCGGTTACTGTTTGGATGCATTTACAAACCATAAACACTTACACACCCAGATTTGCTTCTGTCCTTTAAAAGCTTGAAATCACCAAATTTGATCTACTTAACTACTTTTTTCCCACCAAACAAACAGATTTAACTGATTGCTTCTCCCAACAAAATTCCTCAACCATTTGCCCATTTTCGGTACGATAGCGGCTATTTAGGCAGTAAAATTCACCCAAAACTCCACCTTCAAAGTCGATTTACTAGACCGTCGGGCCCCCAGAAAGCACAGGATTTCCGATAATAACCACAACAAGCCACAGAGCCATCAAGTTCTACAAAGCCGACATCCAGATGCACTGTGGATACTGGTTGTCCACACACATGCGGTTCTAGTGACAGACCCGAGTGATGATTGGTGGAGCATCAGCTAGCGGTCGCAATGATGCTACAACTCCTACTCGATGATTGGTTGAAGTTAGTGCCTTGACAAGCACTCATCGGACACTTCCTTTATCGGATTACTGAATGCAGAGGTATGTCACCATCACTGAGCATCGCAATTCTGCCTCCACTCTAGATTCATCATAGACTTACATTCCTAAAGTTGAGTTGCACCTTACTACTGCCATTTGTAACCCTTTTTCCCGGGTCAATGCCCTAAACATTTCTGCACAGGTTTTAGTTATCAAGTTACTTTAATTATTTCTTATGCGATGCCCAGATATTTATAAGTCAATAAGTTATTGGTACATGTTTAGTATCTTTTACTCAATTTCCAATGGCGCTTCGAAAGAAGTGCAATTCTTTTATTCTAAAGCTTCTTTGGCCTCCTTTGTACGTATGAATGTTTTCTCATGGCAGTGGCTGCTGAAAGGAGTCATAGTTTATGCCTGAATGCAAATTTTTTTCAGACTGGTTGCAGGAAGAGGGGAGACAAAAAATGTTCTAAGGGGTGCTTGTCGTAAATAGAAACGTGCAATGAAAGACTTGTTTCTGATGCCTTATCGGTGATTAGGAGCAGTCACGCCTAGTCCAGTAGTAAATAGTGCTTTCTTAAACAGCAGTGTTAGGACGACTGGTGGGGCTTAGTTGTCTACTCCCACTATCGTTGCCATCATCCACCTGTGCCATGTATTGTAAATTAACTGGAGCAATGGAGACAAGGTTTTACTACGGTATCAGCCCCATGCTCTAGAAATTAAACGGGATTCCTTTATTTCTAATTAGGAGGGTTAAGCTTCCATGAGGGGATTTTATGGAAAGTCGTCTGACATGCTGAAATAAGTGGCCTTGTCCAATGGTCCAAAAATCGTGCTAATGTCTGCATCACAATGCTAGCATTAATGCTCTAACCTTAGGCGATTTTTTGACCTCGATACAACTGACAAGCGGCTCTGGTTGAATGTGGTTCTGGCGCTGGTCGTATTGTGCAAATATATTTCCCTGAGGGACTTGTTAATCGCATACACGCTTAATAGCAAAGAGATAAATGAACAATTTCAAAGCATATTACAGTGCACTAGAAGTCCGGTTCTTATTACCGTATCACTTCCCCTTCAATTCATCTATTTTCCATGCAGGTCTCCTTCGCAAGTTTCTTGAATGGGATTGCCCTGAGGGATACCATGTCAAATCTCCGTTTTGGCATATGCTGTCTGTATTTGAATGGTCTGTTAATCAACTTTATATGCTGAAGAGTTTCAAACGGTTAGACAAATAAGTGATTGGTAGTTCCATTTTGTCGCATAGAAGGCATGAAAACAGAAGTGACCTTTTAAATAACAAACGCTGTATTTAAACGCATGCTACGATGTGACAGTTTTGCTTGTAACAATGCAAGGTGAAAAGTTTGCTTGACTTTAAATAAATAACGAAAATAATAGGTAGCCTTCAAAGCCTCTGCAGATATGCAACTTGATAAAAAGCAGGCCATTCGGTAGAGGTCATGATTACCCTTTGTTGATGCGTTGCGCCAAAAAAGTTTATGGTCAGGACAGATGAACTGAGGCACAGAGGAGATCCCTACGCCAAACGGGGTGTCTGCAAATTTCAGAGAACTTAGTGCTTAATTTTTAGAATGATCGTGGGGCTAGATATCGAGAGAAGTAGGTCTAATCACCTCCAAATGTTATAATGTTCTGTAATTACGAAAGAGTAAAGTAGTCTGGTCCTGTTTTTTTTCGAAAAAAACCCTATTACGCTTTGCAAGCTTACTGTTTTCATGGCCTCGGGGAGGCACGGAAACTTTATTATTGGAGAAAGTAAGGAACAACTGATGACTATCGTAAACTATTAAGCTCCTGATTCGCACTTAGTGCAATGATGGACCTAGCAACTTCATATAACGCAAAAAACACTCCGGAATGGTGATTTTCTCTTATATTTACTCAAAAAACAAGTTTATCAACTGCTGAAATTCAACCTTTGGCATATTTCACGAACTTAATGTAACCCTGTTTTAATGGCACGAGGCTGGATTAGATTCATTTTATGATTACGGTAATCTTGAAAACATTAAAAGTTTACTTTTATACTCCTAGTATTACTACTCGGCCATCTGCATGTCGGTGAATCGGCTGGATTTCAATCTGAACCCTGTACTGATCATGAATTGGCCACGAGAACGCAGTGTTTCCTTCGCATTCCCGATGCTAACTATTCCTCACCGCGTGGCTACACAGTACTCCTTCACTGCATAGTTGAAAATATGCGTGGAAAAGCCCAGTGGCGCTTCAATAGCCTCCTTCTAGGTAAGAACGAAACAATATTTTTTGCTGGAATTTAGAGTAAGGCCTTTGTGTCCGCCAATGGAGATTATTTATTGCCAAAGTTTTGTTTAATAAGAAGTTGGTCTTAACACTTCACTTTACCATGACTAATCCCTTCACTGGTGGCTTTCATGTCTGTGCAACATTCAACTACGATGTCACTTTGTGATTTTTCCCGGCACCTTTCACAGGTCACGATCGCAATGTTCCCGGTTTCGAGCGCATCTCAATGCCGGGTGACCCCAACACAGGTGACGTCAGCCTACAGATACAAAATCTTACCATTGACGATACTGGGGAATATGAATGTCAGGTCACTCCCAGCATGAACCAACCCCTTTTGCGAAGGAAGACATGGCTCCAAGTTACTGGTACCTAGTACTTGAGTATCTTCATTCATTCCTTGTTCCAAACACTACTTTCCTAATGAATTAATGATACGCTTTACTTCAACCTTAGTGATGCCGTCTATGCCAAGACTGTTCGCTTTAGGCAGAGAGGTAAAGGACGGACGTCTCGTTATCCCTCTACCCGACGAAGAGAAGACCATAACCGTGGAGTGCGTGGCCTTAAATGGAATCCCATCGCCAGACTTTTACTGGAAGCTCAATGACGTTCCGCTTGCAAGCATGCCCACGGATAACAAATCGCCCGGTGAGTACTTTGCTCGCGGATCTTAAAAATTACGCCCCCAAAGTGCATTGATTTAGAAGAAGCAATGTATTGAAACTATCAAGGGTAATTTTTCTACATCACTGGTAACTGCAGTTACTGTAGGGTCATCTTTCAGACTGGGAGGAGCATGCTAAGCTCACATAATTACAGGTTACACAGTTCACATTATTTGGACACTTCATCTTTTTATATGTCATGATGGAGAACGCATTGATGAATTTAAAGGGTTACAGAGGGTGAGGTGAACAGGCTCAACACAACCAGTCTTCTTGATTTGTCTGCTTACTCATTTGCCTCCCCTTTTTTTTCCGATGCGCAGTTTGCAAGTCATCTGGGAGTCCGTGGGTTTGGTGATTCCTCACCTAGTAAATAGCATCAGATGGGAAATTCCAGCGTAGGTTAACTGTAAAATTAATTCATTACATTGAATCCACCATATGTACTTCAGTGCGTGTAAACTGTATGACGAATTTTAATGCCGCGTAAACTCCAAATTGCCACTTGTAAAATGACCAAATGCGTTCTTCATGTAGTCATTCACCTCGAACATAACACCATTGCTTGCTGCCACCGACGCCTCAAAGATAGTGGTCAGGGGAATCGCCACCGAGAGAGCTAGAAGTGGTTCTGCTTGCGATATGACTAGAGAAGCATAAGGTAGTCGCCACCAATCTCCTTCGTCTTTGTTCTTTTCCTTATTCTACACCATGAGGAAGTACGCGATTGGCACCGCCAGTTGACATACGGAGTGCCCGTATCGTATTGAGGATTGGTTACCACTACCTTGCGATTAGCATAATCACACCCAGACTCAGAGATCACTGTCATGGTCAGAAACAAAGTGCGGACACACTGAAAAATCGGCCATCGGCGTCATGCATTAACCATGTCGTATTGTGCAATGAGATGCAAACAACGCAGTTCAGGCATGTGACCTGGTCATTTCAATCCGTTGCAAGTGTACGTCAATCCGGATTTATTGTTCCTTGAGCATTCTTAAGTCTCCACCGCAACTCGTAGGGCTCTTCATAGCCGCAGCTCACTCAAGTTTAACTTAATCAGATGGTGTCGGACCGCTTCCGGGCGCAACAACCTCAACTGCTGCCAAATCCGGTCAGCACAATCAGCGAACCAGGTTAATTATATGCAGAGGCTGACTTCTGTGAGAATTCATTTAGGTCTGAATGATGAACGTTTTGCACACAGTGTTGCACATTCATTTTCTGGCTAAGAGCAGTAGAAGCACGCCAGTTGGTCATCACGTATTAGAGCCTCCATGTGATTGCATAATGAGATGCGCTGGCATGTATGTCCGTTTCCATGGTCGGCGTTGTTGTGCTGGACGCATAATAACACAACGAGGTAGTCCCCAGTCTACGGAGCGTTGGAACTATTTATTTGGCTTGGTGAATCATAATGATGGTTGAGTCGACTCCTGTGATTAACTGCTCTCTCTTGTACTGTCAAGATCCATGCTCAAATCAGTGGAAAGGCAAATTTATTGCGTACAAATTCACCAATTTGGGTATAATTGACCTTCAAAACTGTTTTGCTAGCTATAAAAATGAGATTTAGAAGACTTCGAGCCAGTACAACCCCTGAGAGTTATCAAAAGCAATCGGCACTTACCAGGACTAATGAAACACGAGACATTTATCTCCGAGAACGGTTGTTTTTATAGATCATTCATACTGTAATTCTTCCACACAAATGAATTTCAGCTAAACAAACGAAGTGGACACTTTAAAAGTCCTTTGCCTTATCCCCCTCGTCGTCTAATTAAAATGCACACGGTGTGTAAATTTACATGCTAGAATGAGTGATTAGTTTCCTCAAATAAGTAAACAGGTAGTGATAAATGAGCCAATTAACACTATGTTAAGGAAATTAAACAAACCTGCAGCACAATTTTCGTCATTTATGCACAAACAGACTGCATGAACTGAATGAGACACTTGGTGACGCAAGGGCACCTACTTATACCAATTTCAGGATTCCACTAATCTTCAAATTTTTTTGGGATCATAGTCCCTTTTGAAGTGGAATACAGTTCTTTCCTTGAGCATTTGTAACTCTCTTGTAGAAATGACTGCAAGTTTTGATTATGCTTTCAGTAAGGTGGCCTCAAATCATCACAATTAAGGGCGAGGATCGGTCAATGGTGACTCTGCTCAAATCTAACCTCAAAACAGGCGACAATCTCACCTGCGAGGTCAGCAACAGCGCAACTTTGACTCGTGAAGATGTGACGGCGAGAACCCTGCGTACTACCACCCTTATCGATGTGTACGGTAAGTGACACCCAAGTTTACTTATAGATAATTAGTAGCACCTGTGCCCGATTAATGATCTTTAGCGTTATTTTTTAATTGTTTTTGAATTCGAACAAAACAAGGCCGTTTTAAGTGCTGCTTTGAGGGAAATAGTACGCAATGAGTTGGCTTCTAGTATATTGACTGTTAACATACATTAGAACCAATCTCACTAGTCTCAATAAGCCGCTTTAGAGATCATAAGTTGAACAAGTTCTGTCTCCTCTGCCACCCCAAATATATCAAATGATGGACAGCGCACTCGAACAATTTTAAAAGATTGCAAAAGAGAATTAGTGATGCACACAGCCTCCAGCTTGGCATCTCCGCAACAGTGCGATCCAAATGAATCCGGAACCCGACTTACGTAAAGTCCAAGCCCTATCAGCATCTAAATTCCGCGTAAAATGTGAAAGGTTGTAGGGTAGTCTTACTGTGGAGGTAGAGTCTAGACTCCGAAATTGATCAATTCCTTCGTTTATTTTTGAGGCGGTTGGGTGACAAGAGCGTGATCCTTTTTCTCTTTCCCCTCTCCTTTCCCTCCGGAATGACTTGGTTACACTTTCGTTATATTTCCGCTGGTTATCTCACACCAACTAGCGGACAATTTATGCTCACTTTTATAACACAATTTGTTCATCTGATGTACACTCGTATCCACGACTCTAGCTGCACTAGTACGGTCCACCTCTCTCTCTCTCTCTCTCTCTCTCTCCCTTGCTCTCGCCCTCGCCTTCGGGCTCTCCCTCTCTCACATTATCTAATCTTGCTGTTTAACCGGATGCGTAAGCAATAAATACACCTGGGTCTTGCTCCCCGCCACCTCTACCCCCCAGACGGAGGGTCCAATCCCGCTGCGTCGATATGTACGAAAATTAGCAACCGTAAATTTTCACGGAATTAATCTCTTCCTCCATCGGATGACAATTTCGTAGGTTAACCAATGAAGTCTTCTGCCTTCCTCGCTGTGACATTATTTCCTATTATGAACAATAAAGCGATATTTAAGTGATGAGGGCATCATGGATGTGGAAGGAACTTACGACATAAGGCAACTCGGATAAGAGTAGGGTTGCGATTGCGAGAAACGCTTAAAGCCCCGTCGATACAGTGAATCATTCGAGCAATGAAGAGGAAAAGCCATCAACAATGCGATGCAATTGTAAAGCGTCGAACTCCCCGGATGGGCGAGATGAGTGGCCGAGAGAGTATTCACCTATCCTTTATTATGAATCATGTTAGTCAAGAGTATTTTGATTTAGCAAACCACGGTAGAGGGAATATTTTTTAATCGTCCCAAAAGTGTTTCATGTTCATAGTGCACTATGATGCTGTGCCCTAACCTTCGACCTATAGAATTCGTATGGACAGGTCACCACTGTGATGGAGGACGGAGGCTTTAGAGCGGAGAAATCAAATCCTAAAGTCTAATTTAGAAGGAAATAGTTTTCGGACCTTGCCTTAGCTTAGAAAGGCCATCTAATAGCAATGAATCGAATGCGACTCTTTATAATCACGGAACAAATCGAACGTGGAATTGCCATTTTGTGTGTATCAATAAAATGACTTCTTTTCAAGATTATTTTATGCGGCATTTCAAAAAAAACGTCGCAAACGGTTTCGTCCAAAAATTTATTTTGTATTTTTTGATCTAGGAACAGAATGACTTCATATGCCGCAATTGATTCATTTCTATGAGGAAGACAAATGTTTGATGCCAGGGCTCATACGCATCAGATAAACAGAGTTGACTAGTTTGAAGTTCATAGGTGCGATGGAAGGCAGGAACTATCATATGTAGCGTCTCCAGACTTCCCCGAAGTGGGGGATGGATGGAAGCTACTGGTACGGTCCAAAGGCCATAACCGCCCGACAGCAGTACCACAGGGGAGGCCCCAGAATCTCGTGAAGCTAAAACGGAGCTTTAAACCACTAAAGTATTATATAGTCCTCCTCTTCTCTTGAGAGTCGTCAGCGGTACCTTCCTTAGCCAGCCTTCTGTGCTGCTGTGAAAACAATCCTAATGTCGCCAGATTTGGGGAAAATGAAAAAATATCGGTCTGTCATCTCGTTAATCCCTCTCACCGATTCAAATGGATCTGGCGCTTGGAAATCATATTGGGGAAGGAATGTGCTGACTATCAAGTATGCCCATGGCTAGTCGTAAGAATGTTGGCCGCATTGTTTTCGCATCATTGTTGCCCACTCAAACCCACCTGTGGCCTACCCAGCTAGTTAGTCGGGAGTCGGAGGAAATATCGTATGTTCATTTGCATAAAAGCACCATAAACCGCTCCGTAACGAACTATTCCGGATGGTTCAGGGCTGCGACTCCTGCCGATCGCTTTAGCTCTTAACAGCACTCCTGCAGAACACGGAATTGAGCCATTTACCGAAGTTAGACGTTCCTTTTCATTGGTTCTGTTAAGAGTCGTCACACTTTCCCAGCTCCAAATTATGTCATTTCTGCATCACGTTAAGAATGATTCTTTAGTGATAAAGTTGCCTTCTGCTGCCACCGATCTGGCGCGTAGGGACTACCAGGCTGCCACCCAGTGGAGGTAGAAGAGCTAAGCCTTGAGTGCCCTTCAAATTAAAGCAAAGAATTAAATAAAGTATTGCAGTATCACGTGCAGTATATAACCAGCTTTGAAGTAAAAGCAAATATCATGCATGATTTCAATTATAAAACAACGTTCAAGAATAATGACTTGCACTTCAGTGCCGCCGGGATCTCCGAGGATTACCTTCCTCAGCAGACACTACAACGAGACCTTCGAAGAAGGAACTAAGCTAAAAGCGGAATGTGTGGCAAAACCCTCAGGGCACCCTGTGGGGGCCCTCTTCTGGCGTTGGCACTTTCCTCCATCGCCACAAGCGACACAGCCTCCACTTCCACGCATCCCTCTGGATCTGTCCTTCCATTCACGGGACTTCGCCCAGACCATCACCAACACCGAGGACGTGCCCACTAGCTTCTACGAAACAACCACTAATGGGGAGCTAAAGGCCATACTCACAATTCCAAACATTAATCGACGCTACCACTGTGCCAAGCTCTCCTGTGAGACTGCACACGATACTGGCGTCTCGAAGAGGACGGATGTGAAGGTCAAAGTACGCTGTGAGTTAGCAACTAGTGACAATACTTCAATATTCATTCTTATTGAACCAAGATTCTTGATTTTATAACCATTGAGAAGGTTATCGGTGTACCATCGCTAGTGGTCAGACCTCGTTGTGGGGCGGTCATCCACATACTGCCATTCATGGTGTGACGATGGTGCTCTTAGTGGATGAAAGCGAATAGCCTGAAAAGACTTGTATCAATGGACGACTTTGAGCAACATATATAGGGTGCCCACAGTCTGGAAGAGATTTTCGTGAACATACTGCCAGCATGTTGAACGTGCGCCCGATCGTGGATGCTTTGTTGACCCACGATCTACCGGCGAAGGGTTAGTCTATATTGGGCTCCAAGACAGATCTCCCCTTTTGGTCACTATAGAAGAGTTGAAGGACGATATGAAACAGGCTTACAGCGATTCAGATCTACTGATAAATCTTGCTACGCTGTAGTTTTCTTTAGGCACAATTCAAATTGAGCCAAGCTAAGTTTTAACTCCTTAAGGTGTTTTAGACTTCTTCGCACCCGAAAGTCCCAGGTTGACTTCATTGCATCTCATGCACACAAGTACATTTTAAAATGACTGAAAGAGTCACTCTCATAATGGTTGCATCAAGAAACTATATTTCAATTTAATTTGTCTAACAGCATTTCGAACCACTTTAATACACGATTACTATCTTCTTGCAAAACAATAAATAAATTTACGGATAGGAAGGTTATGTAGTAATTCTAGCAGGGATGTATACAAGGAGTGCAGGCAGTTAAATAACTTTTTTGAATGTAGAAATAATCTCTATAAGCGGGTTTGTAATATTGCTCATTAAGATGTTTAGATATGAAATTTGATGGTTGTCTCTCGACTGATGCTTACATTGCTTCCAAATGGGATCTTATCTCTTCGAAACCGATGCGCACACTCGACGCCAAAAGCATTGCACTTTCATACATGGCCTTAATAATCTGACTTAAAAGTGCTCTTTGCTGTTGTGAAAATACAAGACTTGGAATTTCGAATGGTGTTAATCGGTTAGATGAAAGAACGCCTTCTTTTGGTACTTAAAACGTTCCCTACTGACAACGATTTTACCGGTCCAAGCGTACACATTCACCATTATTACGAAATTGGTGGCTCATTTAAAGGGGCGAAAGTTACAAGTGCGACAAAACAATGTTATTCTACTTGCAGAAAGAAAGAGAGCTGAACTTAGTTATGTTTACTTCGATCAATGAATACTGTCTATTTATTGTTTGGTCAGTTAAGTAAGGAAAAATTCTTTGCAAGCATAAAACATTTCGCAGGAAATTTCCTTCACCAGATAGTTTCACGTTTTAAAAACAAATCATCTGGAAGAGCTATATATAAAGAGTGAAGACCTGCTTGAATGAGCTTGCATGCTACCTTGGGTTTGATATTACGCAACATTCTTGAGCTAATTCATGGGTGTATCTAATTGCCACTGTGAATCAGGAATGCAGCTCCCATCACCGACAAATTTATTTGTAGTTTCATGCCTCTCGCATACTTCCGGTGTTCACAGGTATGATTTAAGCTGTACTGGATTAGAAAGTCATTGCGAGCACTCCTCATGATATGGGTAAATTATCGCTGATTTCATCTGTACTTCACTGCTGCTTTTTCTGGCATTGCATAGATTTGGTGATACTTCAAAGAACGCTTTAATGAGGTAGGTGTTGATCATCCCATAACGTACATGTAGATAATGGCGATTGCAAGGCCATGTGAATCCCAACATTATTCCACTCTCTGTTTTAACCCAAGTAAAAAACCATCCTTGGCTTTTGGGGCGAAATAATTGGCTGACGTCAACTTTAGTTCTAAAGGATTGGCAAGGGAAATGTCAAATGTTATTTGTAGGCGTCTCAAATGGCAGCAAAGAAGAAAAGAGGTAGCATTTGAATCCAAACGCAAAATTAACCTAAAAAATGCTAACAGTAGAAATAACATCGAGCAGTGAATCTGATATTTTTGGGAGAAAATGAGATTTTATCATTTCTCGAGGGCTCACATTTGAATCTAATTAAATGTCACTACTTGCCACTATCAAATTCGAGCGTTGCAGCATTTTTTAAATGAAACTCAGCTGCACGTGTAATACTTTTATTTAATTCTTTTTGATTTTGGGAGTCTTATTCAAAGGAAACTTCAGCGTTGGTTCACAGGGAAATTGGGAGGCCTTACCCATGGCCAAAAAGTCGTGTTGCAAAGTAGAAGCAAATCTCCTTGAGGATGAAGGGCTCCGGAAGTCAGAAAAACGATCAAAACACCTAAATTATTTATCATTTTATGGGCAATTTTTTTGCACTTACAGCATTTTTGCTGCTCACCTATGATAGTGCAGAAGAGACAACTAGGTAGGTTTCTTTCACCAACACTGGTGTTTTGCTCTATAGTCCCGCCTCACAATCTCACTATTAAGCTAAAGAATAAGCCTCTCCTTGCCGGTCTCATAAACGGTCGTCCCGAGATGGTAGCCTACGCTCAAGAAAACACCAAATTAACATTTCTCTGCACCACCGATGAGATGTATCCCGATGTCACGCTGAAGTGGGTTCTGCTGACCGAGGATCGCGCACCTGCCCAACCGGCGATGGTGGTCAATTGGGACCTTCTCAAAGTGTCCACCAGACAACCCGGCGCCTTCATTCGAGAATCCGAGGTTACCATCAAAATGTTGCAACGCAATCAACACGGCTTTCTTGACTGCCAGGCCTGGTATGATGGCACGAATCGGGTCGTTCGAAGTGTCCGCCTAGGCATTATATGTGAGTAATAATTATAGCTAATTGTGTCTTTCCAGCGAGATTTTCACTATGCTACTAATAATGGTCTATCATTATGAAAGCCATTAGTTTGTCATATTTTAAGCGTTACCAGACCTCATAAGCAATATGTGTTTTAGATCCACCTGACGAGCCAACAATTAAGGGTCTCGGTAGTGCTGAACCAATCAAAATTAACGAATCTCGAATACTGGTCTGTGAATGTCTGAACGGATATCCTCCACCAGAACTTCAATGGTTCAAAAGTTAGTTGTTGGCCTTTTTACTATTGATGCCAACCTCCTTTTTTTCGTAGATGGCAAACCGATTAAAACAACCTTCACCCAACAACATTTTCGTGGCGGCGTAAGATTGGATTTGGAGATAGTTGGCAGAATGGAGGACAATGGTGCTAAGATAACGTAAGTTCAGATAATTTTGTTATCTGTGTAACCTCATCAACGTGGTTTGCGTAAGCCTCTTCGGGCGCGTCCCATATTTCATTAGTTCACGAGACTGCAGCATAAATACTTATTCTTCATGAGGCGATGTATACTGATAGGTTTGTTTAAATAAACGAGTTTTTTAAATTGGCCTTTTCTCAGTGTTCTCTGCATTGGTATTTACCTTGTTCCTGGAAATGCTAAACCTTGAACGACACACGTTGGTAAAGCGCTTACTCTAGGGAGCGTATTTTCTTTTATGGTCATTTCGATTACATTGAAAAATTAAAGTTTTTCGGAGGGCACATTGTAGCGACTGGCACTGCTCCCACTCAACCTAACTCAAAATACTCTTTTTCGTATTTGCTGTTTCCTATCAATTCATAATCAAGTCCTTGACTCCGTGTCGTCTACGAAACTTTGAAAGCCGCTAACATTGTCTTGTAATTGCCAACGTTTTTAATGTGAATCTTGCTGAGATCTGCAACTCCTGAAAAGTTCCTGTTCCGATTGTGGCCAATCACCAAACAGCCTTGAAGGTCACCCTTCCACTCACTGCCTCCTGATTGGCTGTTATCACGTGTAGGTGTACTTTAGGTGTACTAGTGCTCACGATATGGCCAGGATCAATCAAGTAGTATAAAGTACGCAATAATGGGACCACTTGGCAGCCCTGGCATTTCCCATTAGCCGACCAGATTGGGAGGTTAACGGGACCTGAGCCCACGTTCATGAACGCCAGTTCATAGCAAAACTGTAATCTCCATCCCTGATGGTGACCTCTAGCGGTGGTCGGCATGACTAATCCCGTCTGCTTCTGACAGATTTTACACTTGAGTGCATTAATAGTCACCTGAGACGCTTCTCAACTTTCTATTTAGAGCTGAGATAGTTTGTAAAAATTTAGGTAACTGAGTCCAACTTCTTTTTTACTATCTTGATTTCGTGGCTGTCCTAAACATTGCATGTACAAAAAGGCATTTTGCTCAGGCAGCATCTGGATAGATATGAATATCTTCATCAGGCTTCATCCTATTACAAACGTGTGTTGGTAACCGTCTAATTCGATTTCAACCTACTTAGATTTCATGTCTTAGTCATGCTAGTGGTACACCAGAGGATTGTGAACATGCGTGGTTAAATGCCTTTCATTTTGCGTCACTGCGACCACATACAGATGTCAGGCCAAAAGTCAAGCCCAAGTGAAGGAGGTGAAGAGTCGACCTCTTATTCTCAACGTCCACTTTCCGCCCTCCGAGGTAATCGTGAGCATTAGCCACCAAGGTGACCTTTTGGATGGCCAGGAAGTGGAGGTCAGTTGCGAGGCCGGGCCTGCTAACCCACCTGCTCGTCTGTATTGGCGCTACTACCATTGCAGTCGTATCAAACAGTACATGCGGAGAGCCGACCACTCTACAATTCTCCTTACCTCTCTCAACCAGGTTGCCAAACCTTCAATTGAAGCATCGTTCACCCAAAACAACGTGGCTCAGGACCTAGAGATGGACGAGCGCATTGGTTTGTAATTTCTCCCTTTTTTTTACCATCGCACGAATGTCAAGGCATGCGAATCACATTTTTTTAATCACGCGATTCCGTGCTAGGTTTTTTACCTCTTTTACCGTTTAAAAAGGACCAGAGAGACTGTCAACGCGGGTGAATCATCCTGGGATAGGCTGATTCAGATTCGCCATCAGTGCTTTAATAATTATTTCGGTCTCGTCACGTGAATTGATGCAGTCCAGAGCCTGGCCTTCGTTGTAAGGGCACTTTTTTAAATTAGTGCAAAACATAAGTCCTCCGTGGTGATTTGAGATGTGAACATTTCTATTTTACCCCCAAATTCGCCGACTTTCTGAAATTTCAAATGCCATTTCTACTGTTCTCGCACAGTGGCTCTTCTGCCCAACCTCGCTACGATGAATTGTGCGTCAGTTAATCATTCAGGATCGGATAAGCCTTCGACGTGTTGGTTGAATGCTCACAGGGATGGCTGTTGTGCTGTGGTCTGGAAACCACCACTGTCACTGTCGTAATCTTTACTCGACCGGCGTCTTTGAAACACACGACAATTTTATACCAAATCGGCGGGTTTTAAGTCTTGCGTCATAATAAACCCCATCCACACACACCGTTCAATGAATAGCGAGCGGATTTGACTAGCTGACAGGAGGTCCGCTGGCCATTATAAGTAGGACACACCTGGCGCTTATTAGAGCGTGCAGTGCCTCCACGGGAGTGTTTGATTTGGGTGTAACTCAAGGTCATAGCGGGAAATCTTCTCAATCCATGATGGGTAGGATTTTGCGGATTCTGATATAATCCCTGTGCATCTCGTTTCCCTTTAGCCGTACGCCAACAGAGAAGGATTCATTTGGCTATTTGGTTCAGAGGATAAGTGATTTTATTGTAGCGCTCCGAGTCTTTCTTGACGATAAAAGGGATCACAGTACTAGGGTGGGAGGTCTGCGCAGCTACGCCGCCTGGTGGAAGTACAGGGGCGGAATCCTAGGTTTCCACGAAATCAAAACAAGTCAATCGAACAATTAAAGTGTTACATGAATTTGCTCTCCTTTTGATATCCGTCTCTGACTCTTCCCTTGATCAATAAATTTTGCTTAATCAAGGCAAAGTGTAATTCGTTACAATGACGCAGGTATCGAAGACCCAACTACCGAGGGGAGCCATGGTGGTTTCATTTCCCGAGGAAGATTGCTCCTTCGACCCGAGTGGAGGGACCACTTGGACATTGTGGCCTGTCTCGCATCCAACAGTGTCTACAATCACCTCACAAAGCAAAACCAGGTTCAACTTAACGTCTCCTTCCGGCCTCACTTTGTTGGCCTTCAACCTGGAGATTCCCATAGCATCGTTGAAGGTACCTACCACCTGGCATTCAAATTGGATGATGCCTATAAGTGGCCAAGCCACAATAAATTTCTTAGTGGTAGGCGGCTACGCGAAAATATATTTGAATGGGTCTTCTTTCCAATTCTTCGTAGGCAGCTCAGGAACCCTGGATTTGATTCCATACGGTAACCCAAGGTGCACGAACATTGCCTGGCTGGTAAAAGGGCAGGTCTTAAAAAGGAGTCCAATTGATCCCCGGAAGGACGACCTCTCTAAGAAGCCGGTTAAAAAGACTCTTTCAAAGCTGACCGGCCTCTATCAACTGGATGAACTGCTAGTGATCTGGAATGTTAAGCGCAACCAGGCGACTAATGTGACCATTCAAGCTGCAAATAGTCTTGGAACTACCGAAGCCACTTTCTTCTTAGACGTAACATGTAAGTTATGTGCATTTTGGGGAAGTTAAGGACAAAACGCAAGTGGGTCACTTCTGGATAATGTTTAGTTCTGCACAGGCTACTTATAGAACGAATAAGTAGGTTCGTTCGTTATTCATGTGAACGCGATTAGGCCTTTTCCTTTAATAGTTCAGCCACTTCGAATTTAGATTAATTAATTTAGACTTTTAATTTAAAGCGGTACTTTTTTATCAAACCGATTAATATGGCGTTTCAAAAATAATTGCTCTTTCGAAGGTTGGCTAGTAGTAAAAACGTATTCCATGTAATAAAAACAGCTTCAGTGAAGAGTGTATCACTAATTTGAAGACCTTTTATCTACTCATAGCTCTGATGATTACCATTAAGACCATAAAAATGAGTAGTTGAATGGATTGTTGGATTCAGACATTCCCAGTCCACCTGATAGGTCAAGCTGCATAATCTAAGGCGGAACCGAAACACTAGTGCGACTCCACTTTCGGAGGATTACGGTGTCGACTTGTAAACCAGATTGCTGAAATTCGACAGATCTATTTCTTCGATAACGGAGAATTGATTTTGTAGAAAGTTCATTTTTTGCGTGCTAATTTATTGGCTGGCTTCTCGTTTTCCACAGACCCTGCAAAAGTCATCCATTTTGCTGATGCTAATGTAAGCTTGGATGAAATGGCCGTGTTGGTGTGCGAGGCCAGAGGCAATCCCACGTCTGCTACCAACGCTTTCTCTTGGCGCCGTCTACTCTTTCCCAAGTGGGATGAGGAAGCTAATGAGGCTCCTGAAATTGAAACCACCTCCATCGGTTGCAACGATGTAATTTTCTTTACTCTGTGTTATGAAGTTTGGAATGGAATGATTCACTGAACCACATGGTAGTCATGTACCAAGTACCAGTCCTAGGTGTGAGTCGGCATCTCTGATATGCTTCATATTTGCTGCTCCAGTTCTTCCCCATTGTGTAGGTCATTTAAATAAGAAGATATTGGTGACACAGCAATAGCCTAGTGCTATAGGCCTTAGCTTTCATTTTTCCGCTGAATTTTACTCTAGGCGACTCGCAGAAACGGAGCCATCAAGCATATGGTGCAGTGCGAAGACGTTGACCAATTCAACATGCGTAGTCAGCTGCTAGTTTACAATGTCACTAGGGACGATGTTGGAATCTACCGCTGTACTGTGGATAACGGAATTTCAACACCACACCATGCCGAAGTGAAGCTCTTCAGCGCATGTAAAGTTGTCTTACTTTTATTTTACTATGGAGCCAAAAGTGAGTGTAAAGGGATGAAATTTTTGGTATACAATGATAGGTGAATACATACTACTTAATCAAAATTAGTAGGCGAGGTCTCGTTTGCCCACTTTTTTAAGCTATCATATTACGACTGGGAAATGTCTCCAAAGAAAAGAAGGGTACTTCAAATACGGGTGTGCACGATACTTCATCTCAAAAAATGTGTTTTGATCCAGAGAAATAGTTCTGTTTGTGCTTATGCGGTTACGATCGAGGGGTAGCTGGAGTAAGTCAATTGAGCTGCGTCCATTTATGACGGCAGCTTCTAATTTTTCCCAAGATTCCAGGACTTTCATGAATATCTCGTAGTGATATTTATTTGTGCGGTCATTTATTCCTGACCAAATTAGCTCCATTGTGGTCCCAAATGGCTGCCGTAATGATGTCAGTGGGAGCTCTCAAACATTACTTACGCAAAGGAATTGCTGCTGTGAAACGCAGTTACTGCTTTTAAGGACAAAAACACTTGCATACTTAAATCGAACGCTTCGTCGAATGAAGCATATTAAGCGAAATGCTTGTAATATACATATATCTCACGATATTAAATGGTGAGATTAAATAAAATTCTCTTGGTTGTCCCAAAGTAGAAATGCCAATGCTTGCCCTCTGGTCTAGATAAGCTTAGCTCATTGCATGCGATCCCTGCGTTATCATTATACTGAGTGGCATCTGTAATAACAAGACCTTAATTACTGAAGCAATGTAGTAGGCCACAGCTGTACCAGTACTTTCCTTTCTTAAGTCGCTCCGGAGATCGTGCGACAGCCCAAATTCGCGAAGGTAGCAGCACCCTTCGGGACCAGTGCTGTGCTACAGTGCTTCGTGTGGGTGGAACCACTGCCGCGCGTCGTCTGGCTCCTAAATCGACGCAACCAAGAGGGAGGCACTACAGTGACCCGCGTACTCGACTCGCAATGCGGTGCCTTCGTAGCCGAGTTGGGTGTACCATGCGTCAAGCCGGCCAGTCCCAAGTTCGTTCAGTCCCTAACGCAGATTCGCCCTGGCCACTATGTTGCTAAACTGCAAATTAATGCCATCGATGTATCGGATTTTGGACAATATACCTGTAAGGTGAGGCAGGAAGTAGGAATGGTGATTTTTGTCACGCTATTCAGGCCTTTTTGCTTTGCCGATAGCAAACTTTTAAGTAGAAAATTTTAAGTTTTCTTAGGCACGTATGCCAGCCTTGCTTCCTCAATCGGACCGGTTAAACCTGTAGTTTTAACTTAAATAATACGTCCATCTGCGTTCCCCATCATGAGTTGTCCCCAAAGAAGGCACGCCTGATGAGTTTTCGCATTTCAAATATGCTGTTAGGTGTGGAGGTGAGATAGAGAATAACTGGTTTTAGTGGACGGCGCCGTGCGGGCACCCCATCCCAGCTAGCCATCTGCCGTCGCATTTTACTGCTAGTGTTGTCAGCCTAGAATGGGGACTGCTACTGAACTTACATGCCTACCAAATCAGAGAAAGAAGCAATATTTTGGCAGAGATTTGACATTAGCGACATAGTCCGTTCACTTGACACGCACACTCAATGTAGCAGTAAACTCTCCGATTGCGGAGTCGTAAAGAGTGTATTTCAAGGTATTCCTCAGACAGCTACAGCCAGACGAAAAGGAGAAACAGGCCAGGCACTAATAGGGGAATACAAATGAATAGAATCCGAAGTGATTTTATAAAAACCCAGTTTTCTGGTCTCTGATTTACAGCAGCTTTACAATGACAATAACCAAAAGTCAAAGTACTTATAGGGTTGTTCTCATTCCTTAAAGCATCAAAGCCGCTAGTAGTGTACTCAAACCTGAAGTTCATCGACTTCAAAACCAGAGTAATTCCAATCACAGACGTCTGTGCGCTTAATGATAATCGACACCCGGTACTATTTCCCCACTAAAACATCCATTCCTATGCTAGAGTCCACATCTTGACAGCTTCAGACATGTGAATTGGAGGATAGGAAAATACAGCTTGGATTTTGTTCTTGTGTGAGTAAGTAAAAGGGAAATTTGTTGTGATTTTATGTCAGAATAAGTGAGATAATATATAGCACTGTACAGCGAAGGAATCCGTTTGTTGGTACAGACGCCAATTGAAATGACCTAATTTAGTAAGTAATTAAAACAAGATAATCACAAAATTAGACAGCCATAAAGTTCTTTTACCTTCCCTAAGTAAACGATGTGTCGTCATTACTTATAAATGCAGGTGTTTTGAGGTTGACTGTAATTACTAGCCAGCTTGTTGCCAACTCGCCTTGGCTCAGCCACCATTATCAATTCAGGTAATGGCAGCAAGCGGAGATGAAGACCAGTTTGCAATTCAAGTGACTGGAACCGGTCCGCCGGAGGTTCCCCATAATCTGCGCTTGTTGAATGCATCTACAACGAGCCTTCAAGTTGTCTGGGGACAAGGCTTTAACGGTGGTTACAAGCAAATCTTCACGGTAAATGTCTGTTTGTGGAATTTTAATTTTCACTGACTGTGCTGTCAAAATATTTCTCCTCGCGTTGTTTTTGATTTAATAAAATGAGGATTAGATTGTAGCGTCCTGAGGCTCCCTTGAAGGCAAAAGAAGGCAGAATGCTTGGGTAGAATATATATATTCACCGGACAGAAGGAAATGGGCCGCTGGCATGGCCCACAGGCCAGCCCACGCAGCTAGGGGAGTACGGCCACCTCTATGACCTTCAGAGAAACCGGCAGTTCTAGCAAACAAAGTACTAAATAGATAGCTGCTTCAAATGTGGAACTAAGTATCATTTATGCTTTAAATGATTTTCCATTGGCATTCAGGTATCTCACAAACCATGTTTGCTTAAACAGCGTTAAGCGTGGCTACGAGTCAAACTTACACATTTATGCTCGTCATTTATAAATCATTTGACAGGTTCGCTGGAAATCTGATTATTCAGATGATCAGTACAGATATGCCGACGTTGCCGAAATAGAAGATAAGGGTGATGTGGTATTTACCATAAACGGTAAGTTTGTTTTTCAGTTGGTGCAAATAATCTAGGAGTGAAGTCGATATAATTATCTATTTTTCTCAGGCCTGAAGCCGAACACGCAATATGAAATTGGTGTTAGTTCTCGCAATGCTATTCACGGTCAAACAGAGTACACGAAATCCATTTTCGGAAAGACTAGCCCTGGTGAGACTTCTTGCATTGCTAACTTCTGCAACTTGAGTGTTTTGTGTACAAAACTGTAGATTTTGGATAGTATGTGCCTCAACTGGTTAAGCGGTTATGGCAAATACTGAGGGGATTTTTGGCTCCTGTAGCTGTTTAAGCTCGCAACTGCCTGTTTAAAGACGTTCCCCCCATTTCTCCGATAAAATACTAAAAGTGGAGTAGTTTCCGACTCACTTTCATTTAGAGCTAAACAAAATAGTGATTCGCCAGCGAATAATTTAAACTGCTTTAAAGAGTTCTTCATCATACTTACTCTGCTGTCGATTTCTTGGCTCCAGTTCTGGAAGATATCGATGGCTTTGACGGCTATCACAGCATAAAGGCCGTCGGCTACTCGAAATCCAATTCCCTCTTTATCATTGTTGCTGCCTGCGTGATCGGAGGCGTGGTGATTTTCATTAACATCGTCGTAATCACTTACCTCATTCGAAAGAGGCACTCACGAAGCAACCAGACCCACGGACTACCTGTCTCAAAGCCGCATATTCTTCCCCTGGAGAAACAGTACCGAGGTGGACCGAAATATGGTATGAGTAGGATATGAGGACCCCCCGTTTCCTTTTATGATCCCTACTTCCATAACATAGAAAACTCACTCTTTCTCAATATATCAGCATGTATAGGATGTTCCCAGTCTGAAAATACTTATATCTGTTCCATCTTTTTAATTAGCTTAGTTGTTGGTGCCTCTTAAGAAGAGCGAAACACCTAAGCTGTGGTGAGCAGCTTATTTTGGAGCAACATATTGTTTTAGATGGACACTACTACCGAGATCCGCATCACAGGCACTTTAGCGGAGAGCATTTCTATGTACCCGATCCTCTTTTAATTAATGACACTGCCCAAACCAACCCTGCCTACGGATATGTACCGCCCGGTGATCATCTGCCTGAGTTGGGAGACGCAATCTGCCAGTCGACCTACATGCCAGGGGTGCCACCGACTTTGTACACCAATGAGGCAACCCATCCGCACATTCATCACACTCTTGCAGGTGGTGGAAGTCAGACTTCTCCTATCCCAGTGGTGGGTTAAATAACTATTTTCTCCCTACTTGGCAAGTACAAAGAGGAAGTAGTAGTTAGCGTCTACATTTTTTGTCACTATTTGAATGAGGAACATGATGACTTTACCATTTATCACTTTCTTTTATTCATTTTATCCTCTTCCTTTGTCGTTGTTGAAATCCTCTTGCATGTGACACACAGCATTGATGTGTGTACATTAGTTGTGCTTGACGTTCATCCACTCCCCACCATCAATCTCTCACTGATTGCAATAAATTTTCAATGACAAGGCATTTAAACCTCCTTCCCTGCTTGTTTGAGTTCCGATCCCCTGTTGTGTCTATTCATCGTTGTTTGTCAATACATCGCATGGTTGGGTCTCAGTTGTGCCTTTTTGTTCAGCAAACACACTTAATCATCGCACGATACCTTCCACACCAAAGGTGTCCAAAATTGGGTCCGGTCGAGGCCACCAGTCTGAGCCGAAGTTCTTCGCCCGACCACGGTGTCGTCTGAGACGCAGACAGAGCTTTGGTGATGCGCTAGACAGAGGGCTAGTCGCCAATGGGAGGGTGGTGGACGATCAGGTGTGCTACCACAGGAGCACATTGGAGAGACTACCTGTGAGGAGCTACTATCCTGGACCGTCGTATAGTTTTAATCCACTTGATGACCAGCAGCGTGGAGCAGCCTCAAGCAGAACAGGCGAACATCGTGGTAAGAAATGCTATAACAGCGCTTGGTGGTTCATCAAGTCTGAGGCGTTTTGATATGTTGCGAAGACAATTGAGAGACTCACACATGTTTCTGTTGGATGTCTATGTGCAGTGGGTTTTAAGCGAGTCTGTAACAGTAAAATCCATCAATTGCTGTTAGAGGGGGTGTTTCAACTCTGGCCAGACTATGTAATAATGTATTTGGGATCGCTTGCCACTTGACCTTAACAGCTCGCTACCTCCAATCACAGATTTGCTTGGATACACTGAGAACTGTTACATTGACCAACTCGAAGCACTGCAAAAGGGAGACAGTCCAACGAAAAAGGTGAGGCTTCTCAACGCAAGTTGATGATAATTCCAAGCTTTGATGTGAGGGATATTTTGTGTGCATTGCAGCTTCTCCTAAACGGTGGACCTATGAGTGAATCAGTGACTCGGAGACCGAAGCCGACTACTTTAAGCACGGAATGGTGTGGTGTCCCTGATGTTGTCGTCTAAAGGAAAACACCGTAATTATACCAATTCAACTTTACGTGTAGGCCTTTTTGTATAGTACATTCACTTTCTCTTTTTTGTGGTCAATAAATGACGAGGTTAGCCCGCGAATGCACAGTAATGGCAATGGGTGAGAATTTCCACAATTCGTTCCAATGGGGATAGCAATGATGGGGTGGATATACTCGCAAAATAAGGAGGACAACGAAATAGGCACGACGCTGTGTTAGAGGCTTCCTAACACAAAGCGGGGACGAGGTCCGAACGGTCATTGAACGTTTGAGAACTCAGGCGCGAGAGCGGATAAAGAGCCAAAAATGTGCTCCAGTGGATTGAGACAACATAATCTGAGCCACTCATGGGAGGCAGCCCATGCAATTCCTACTCTGCTACCGCTCGACGGAAATACCCCTTTTCAGTGCAACGCTACTAAGAGCTGCAACCAGACAAATATTTCATCCTAGCGCTATCAGAACGGTAGGGGCAGAAGAGCCAATTACGCGGGTGACGTTCCGTAAAGTGCGCTCACATTTCCGTAGTACTTTGGTGCCCGTTGGGGCCCGGTAAGCATTTAAACAGCTAGTCATTCCGTTTTAGCAGTCAGAGCTCAGTGGTATCAGGTTCTTAGCCCAGTGGAGTCCTACAAACGCCCACTTGGTTTAACAGATAGCCAAGGACGTGGACCAATAGTTAAACAAGTTCTTCACCTTCTCCCAGACTCTGGACACCATTCAAAATGCCAATTTTCTGCGTGTTCGTCATCGTAGAAAGAAAAATCCCGATCCTGATATCATAGTACCAAATAAGATACTACGAAGCATCTGCTGTGAATTTCCGATGCACGGGTGAGCGTCACTTGCACACGTGAACCCTTGCAGGTCAGGTTCTCCGCATTCTTCATGACATCTGCTAGCACTCAGGACAAAATTACAATCTCGTTCGCATGCCTAACTATCCATGCGGAAGCCACTTTGGCCACTGCACCGCGCCCAGATGTACACCATCTCATCGAGGGCCTCGTTCTCGGTTTCCGTAACGGGCCAAATTAGACCTTGCCGTTGTACCCTTTCCGGGCAGACTGGCACCTAGGCCATGCCAGTAGACACGGTTCCTTCTGTCGATCAAAAACACTTCCAAAGAAGTTTAGGGGCACTATGAGGGATTAAAAGTTTTTCATAACGAATAAAAATTAAAAGAACATAGCAAGACCTGCGGTTTGTACTTTGCCCCATCGGCCAATATTTAGTAAATAAAACATCCGATTGCAATGCTTTGCGGATTCTATAATTTCAACGACAGTTCCAATGATACCGTTGGGAACGAATGTGGTTAACATGGGTGGTTAGGGTTTGTTGCAATAATTAGAAAGCATCACTAAGAAATAAATCGGTTTTATAACTTACAAGCTTATTTTATGAACAGCTCAAAGAAAAGTAGTAGCGCAAAATTATCCCATATCCTTTAAATACACATTGTGCCGCGATAATAATTAATGTAATCTCTGAAAGAAGGAGAGTAATTTAGCAAATGCAACTGAAGCCTTATGCAAAACCATTCGAGTAGCTCAAATTTTGGCCGCATCTTTAGGATCGCAAGTTCTTTACCGTACTCATGGATTTACTGCGTTTTGCAAATGTTGGAAATATTTGCACTCCTACTAACTGCCATAAGGAGTATCTTAGATTGAGTAAAAATTATTAGTAGGTCCATTTGTATAGGTTAAAGCCTTTAAAACTAAGCAATCAAGCAATCAAGAAAGCAAGAATTAGTTTAAGGCAGTGTACTATTGTTTAACTGGTTGTTGAAACATGGAGGAAGAACAAACGTATTGCACGCTGCACTGCACGTTTGTGTGGTCGGGTCTGTCCCATTCCGCTGTCATCTGTGACCATGGACTTCTTCGACGGCCGCGAATATTGATCTCGTAGATAGCCTTATATTCATTAGGCGTCTTGGCATGTCCTGCGAGATAAGTCCGGTACTTTGGCATTTCATCAGAAAGCGTGCCGATCGCGTGCTGGTTATGCTTACATTCTAGTCCCATGGGTCTCGCATCGGCATTGCCTCACTCGCAATTGGCACAGAGGTGCATGCTATATGATGTCTTATTTGCTACCATGATGTTGTGATATCAACTATGTCTGATTTGTCTTCAAGCACAGTAGTTATTGCATGCTTTGCCCTTTTTAGTGTCGCCTTCTATGTTGGGGATTGATGAGTAAGCCGGTTTCTGGAATGTGATGTCTATTTGCTACTTTTGATTAGTTGATAGAAAAGTATTCTCTGATTTCTACTGGGTAACGAAACTATCCAATTTCAGGGTCTCCGCTCACGTTCCGGAGTGGTGTGTCCTCGTGGAAGAGAAGGTGAGTGCCTGAGGGAAACCGCAATGATGTGAGCTTTATGCGATTGAGTCATGATTGCTGCACCAAGATCTCTGATTCTGTATAAAGGGGTTTTCTTCGTTTGTAGGTTGCGTGCCGTCGAAGGGTTATTGATAGTATGAACTGGTGATGAGCTTTTTGGAAATTATTATAAAGTCTGATTCTGTGTGATGGTCTTTTATGGACGAAATTTGGTAGGTTAGTCTCGTCATTCGCCGATATTATATACTTTAAAGCTTAAAATAGCGATTAGGTGTGAGCCTGTAGACTGGGGTTGATTTTGGTTGGAGTGTCACGGTTTAGGACGTCTGTACGGTCTTGTCTAAAGTTAAGTCAGACCGGTTTAACCTTCGCGGTAGTCTGCATTGAGGTTGGTCGGTCTGCATCGACGTTGCCATTTTATGCGTGGGGGTCTTGCGAGGGGCGTCGCTTGCTCCTCTGGCCAGGGGTTGGGGACCGCGTTTAGACTCTCCATCGGGCCTATGATTCGATTAGGCTGTACGAATTGCCTGCCGTGTCGTTCCTACGGCTGGGTGTACGCCTACGCAGCTTAGTTTTCCTGTAATTTCAGGTAAATAGTCGAGCGTCCCTTGTCTCCACGCGAATTTGAGGTAGAAGAGGGCAAATAGGTCGACTTGGATCACTTAGATTGACAAGTTGCATGCAATGTATAGGCGGGGCCGTGTAAACCTCCCACCTAGTTGATGTGAAGCGGTTTGACACTCGTGTCGGCTACACGCGCGTGTTTTGAGGTGGATCTCGTTACGCCAGTCTCCCTGATCATGCTTTACACTGGGCGACTCGAGCCCGTTCGTCGCTGCTTACCGTGAGCGAACACACTGATCCAGCCACTCGTACCGATAGATTTTCCACCAAGACTACTAGAAAATGACTTCGTAACAAGTACCAGTCGGCCTAAATTCACCTGGAAAATAGTCGGTTGATCATGGCACGGTGGTGATACGCAACCAAACCTAAATGTTAACGACGATTAACAAGGATCTCAGCGCAATTCCACTATTCACGGCTTAGAAAGGTAGACATATCGCTCACAAATCACCCAGAGTGACCAGAGTGGCAACTGTGGTAAGCATAACCTCTTCCAAGGCGCAATTCGCTCATCGAGGATACGAATTTGACGTCTATTTGTATGAAACAACTCAACCGATTTCGACAAACAGCAAAATCAACCAGAGCCCTACAAATGCAAAAAGGTGACGGGTTGTTGCATTTGTTCAGGAAAGGTAAGGGAAAGACGAGTCTACTACAGCTACGTGTCGAGCCAGAGCTTCAGGCGATAAGCGTCTGTTCCAGTCAGGTAGTATCGGAAGAGGCACTTGTCCCGCGAGGACCCCAGTTGTTCGTACAAGGCCAGGGCCGGCTTGTTATCAACCTCTGCTTCCAGAACGATCTTAGCAAAACATTAGTAGTTAAAGCACTTCTAGGTATCGTTGTCAAAACTACCATAACATCGCCAATCCCCTGGCCACCATCTTATGAATCCTGACCATAATGCTACGCCACAGTCTTGCTGCAGACATACACATGCATTACTAATAAAATTTGCTAAACATGCTTGGTATGGCACCCAATCTACTCATTGCTTGAGACTCATTGGACATACTCTTTACACTCCAGTCCCGTTGGTCAACAACAGTAATTCCTAGGTTTACACAGACCTAATCTACCACTGATCGTCTATACCATTCTTCCCATTTAAGCATACCTCATCACACAAAGGTCAGCAACAACTCACCTCCTGGGCTTTATTCTGGATCATGATATCAACAGCAAGTTGAACCAACGTGGACCCGATTCTCTTCCGACGATGCTCCTTCTCCACGGCAAGCATCGCAATGTAACCACTTTTTACTTCGCCGTGATAATCCAACTTGCAGACGATAGTTCCCACCACACAACCATCCTTAGTCGTGGCCTACTTCTGCCGTGGTCTTTCGAAAAGAGGAACGTACCAACAGGCAGAGTTCTGGCCAGTTGTAAATAAAGTACCTGTACGTGTAGAGAGAATAGGGCTCTGAAAGAACCTTTGTAATCAGCGGCACAATATTCTCAAGATCGCTCTCGCCCTCATACTGACGAAACACGACTCCGTGTTCGTCGTCAGCAAAGAGCGGGTCCCACCTCCTTTCTACAAAACAAGTAAGGAAGCAGCCGCCGTTACTACTCAAGTTTAATAATGATAGCCCAGCTACAATACTCATTGGGCAAATGAGTAAAAGGAAATCAACTACAGCACTTGGACTTGGTTCGTACGTAGGCCTTGGTGTTAGTTTCCGCCCCAACCTCGCAATTCAACTATGAATACCACAAACAAACGGATATTCCCTGGTCTTAATGCGATTAGCGCGTCACATTTGCAGCAAAATCACCTACTGCAACGAAGTAACTGCGTCCTCAAATTTGTCTCCTGTCTAAAACCGTAACGCATCATAATTGGAAATAACTCGTGAAAGCAGAATTAGAATTAGCATACGTAGGCCACTTGAAAACAGCATGAAGAATAATTGCATATCACGCATACCAAACGACCCTGCTGAGAACACCGGACGCCGACCCTCTTGCAGGGGAGGATTCGCTAAATGGCACACTTATGACCTTGAAACTTAATGAAAATGCCTGCCTTCTGTAAGTACACATGCCGTGGTCGGATTATTGCTTGCTAACAGTAAATGGGGTTTTGCTTAAATCAAGGCCGTGAAACTGCAATCTCCCATTAAAACATGGGGAACGAAGTCATTGCCTTTATTAATAGCGGTTGTTCTGAACATTTAGGTGGTTTGCCTACCATGTGTAGATTTGCCCACCTGTATTATCCTTTAGATAATAAACGCTAGTCTTATAATACAAAAACATTCAAGTTGTGCTTAATACCCTTCCAGAATGGGCACTGCATTATGACCTGCGTTTCCTTAACTGGTCCACTATCGTCAATCTTAATATTACATTTATGACCCTATCTAATTATGCACTCTTAAAATGCATTGATGGGCATTCGCTCTGAACAGCCTTGGCTTCAGCGCGTCACTTTATTGGTATTCTTCTACCTTATCATTTCATTCGCCCTCTTGTCACAGTAAGCTAAATATAAAATACTAACCTGTAGAGAGTTGTCACTGAAAACCATTTCAAGATTTGAAATTCGTGAATCTGTATAGTAACTATTATTTTAGTATTTTATAGTCATTTGTTGTCCATAACTCGACGATTTCATTCTGTGCTATTTTTTTTGAAGTACATCGTTTTTGAATGCTTTTGGGTCTGCTGTTTTTTACAAGTTCATCAGTGCCATATTTTAGATGGGTATAAATGTTGTAATGAAGAAGTTGGCCTTCGACATCTTTTCAAATTGTTCAAAATCCCTACGCACTTTTCCTAATTTGATACAGAATGCAAGAAGTATTCTTTCAGCTGCAGTTAGTTTCCAACCGTGCCAACAAGCACATATTGCTGCCTTAGCTAACCATCAACTCCCATTTCCACCTGTTTGCGGTTAGTCGAATTATTCTATTTCCCAGTCAAACTTAGTTATAACATTTATTTGACATGTTTATTATTTTATGAGGTGAATCTCCTAGCATCCTTAATTGTTTTATCTTGTTAACATCTGTGGGCACATAAGGTGGTGGATTTTGGACTGATTATTCACAGACACAATCTTTACTTCAGATGATTTAGAGAAATGTGTCCTCGGTCAATGTCCTTATTCACTGGAAAGTGGCAACCTGGAATGCAAAGTGGAAGGAAGAGACCTTGGTGAATTTTATAATGCCCTGCGTTATATTGCTGTACTGCCTCATTTAAGCAAGTCGAGGGATTATGCCTGTAGTTGGCAATTAAGTACAACTTAGCTCACGCATAGGTATTTATGCAAATCAACAAGTCAGCTATGAAGTAAATGCCTTAACACGATACGCTGTGGCCTTTTGATGTAGGTATTTCCTTTGGTAGTGATCATATCGGTAAATTATTTGATTCATGTGTTTTCCTTTTGAAATTGGCCCCTCTGCACTAACAGTATTGTCAAACCCAATCAACCATTTCAAGTTTACTTGTTTTAATGTCGAATTTGCTCTCTATCTACCGTATTATTTTATTGTACTTTTCTGAAGTTATGTTTCGTGGGGTTATGGCTTATGAAAAGGAATGGGAGCAGTTTTGCTAAGCTCCAAGAGAGCGCTTATTAGTTTGTAGTCAGAATCTGAAAATAAGTACTCAAAAGTATAAGTGGCTACATGAATAATTACTAGACGCATTCGTCCCGACGACGTGTGCTCTATACCCTTGCAAGTCTACGCAGTCCATCTGTCCAACTCCAAGAAACACGTGTTTGCCTCTGCAAGGAGGCGAGCGGACGACTCGGTTCAATTACTCATCATTTTTTGAAGAGCAATTGGAAAAGAAGCGAGCAACTGCCACCTATCGTGTGTTTCGACGAATTCTTCGGGATGCTAACCGATACCCTTTTGCGGAAGACTTCTCTACTGGAAGGCGTCAAACCATCAATGTGTGGTGCTCAAATGACTATCTCGGTATGAGTAGGCATCCCATGGTTTTGGAGAGCGCAAGGTGAATAACTGTTTAGTAGACTTGTATAACATGCTTAGTTCGTCTGACATGTAAAATCTTGCTACTTTTTTATTGTAACCTATTGGTGTTCACTAAGTTGCGTCTCAGCTATCCCTATAGAAGTTATTAGGCAGGTCATTGCAGAAGAAAGTTTAACGTTGGTCTACAGTTGGGTAAGGAAACTAGTTGTACCGACATTACAGAGGGAGACAGTTCAAAAAGGCAGAGCTAGAAGGCATCGATATTTACACTTGCAACATGCTTCGACGAGTTTATCAACTACGACATCATTGTGAGTTGGATTGTAGGAAGCCGTTCTTCTTTGGGTTGCTGGAGGCTGGATAGTTTTGTACAGCAAGTGAATAGCAAATAGTTTGTCCAAAACCTTTAGAGGTCCTATCTTCTATTCCCTTCATATTTCTTGTTGTTGCCGTTCTGATGCTTTTCAACCTCTTTAAAAGTTATTCTTATTGCATCGTAGACGACTATCGGATCAAATAAAACCTGTAAGTTGGCACGAATGCAGTAGTTTTTGTGTTGTGTGTCTTCTGCCACTCGTTTTCAGCTATTCGCAGTGGACGCTTTCTTCATTTGAGGTGACGTTTTGTTAGAGCTATTACTCTGGTAGCAGGTTAATTATCGGCAAGCAGAAGAAACACAGATCCAGTAGCACAGACAATTCCGCGATAGTATCATGTTTGGCGAATTGAAGGAGACTAAAAGGCTTGCATAGCAGAATGTGCGGGTAAACCGCACTTCACTCTATGTACATAATTATATTTAGTAAATCACGAAGCTAACAGAGCTTAGGAAGTTGTTGGGTTGACGTCAGTGTCACTGTTTACATCAAATTCGAAAAATGTTGTAAATTGTTAGTACCTGCGTTGATGTGTCTGAAAAACGCCTCAATCAGTAGACTTGAGTGGGTATTTTCATTGACGTCAAGGAATGCAATCAGTCGGTTCGGAGTTGGGTCGGGAGGGACCCGCAACATCTCTGGCAACACTCTGCTGCATGAGGCACTGGAGCATGAATTGGCCGACCTTCATGGTAAGGAGGCAGGCCTAATCTTCACCAGCTGTTTTGTTGCCAACGAAGCTGCCCTCTACACTCTGGGCACGTTGATCCCTGACGTCAAGATCTTCTCCGACGCTGGCAATCATGCCTCCCTTATCCATGGCATACGCACTAGTCGGGCGCCTAAGTACATCTACCGTGAGAATGATATTGGCCAACTGGATGAATTAATGCAGCAACATTCAGCTCAGAGGGAGCCAAAGTTGGCGGTTTGTGAGACTGTTCATTCAATGAATGGTAGGTAACCTTGCTTTTTCCAGAACTTGAAGATTGTAGTGGCACGATTCTCTCTTTTTGTGATCATTCATATTACCTTACCAACGGTCAATTTCTGTTCCATCACTTCATTTCGTCGTAAGAAGAGTTTTTAAGTGGCAGCAATTTTAACAATGTCTACTGTTACCGTTTCAGGTGGTATCTGCTTTTATGAACTAGTTGAGTTGATAAAATCAGCCCTTAAAGATGTTGTCATTTGTACTTATCAGAATCGCATAATCTGTTTATGCTAACGTCTCAGATTGTGCGTAGGCGAGAGATGCGAAGCGGAAGATAAATTGTCAATCATTTCGTCGATGGGGAAATTTTTTAGTGTAAATAGTGTGGAGTTTGTATGAAAGTAGAGGTGCAAGAAAGTGATCAAAACGGTATTATCATCAGCACATCGAAATTGAAGATGTACTGCTACTTGAGGGGAACACTTGCCCCTGAAATGGACGTAATGCGTAGTTGCTTCAGAACAGAAGGCAAGAGTTTTATGCAGGCGGAGAGCTTCACCAACCAGACTGTTCTTATTTGTTTATCCAATCCAAAGTGTCCATAAAGTTGAATCGTCTTAGTTTTGCTGTTTGGATGAAACCAAATCGAACTATTACTTGTGCTATGCCTCGGACGCTAGTAGAAGGCTTTTGAGGACTGAGAAATTAATTAAACAATTTACTAGCACTGTGGTTTTGTAGCCCCGAATTGCTTTTAACTAAGGTTCCAAGTCTGTGTAAGTCAGTTGAATTGGTGCCTAAGTGGAAACTATAATTTGTATGCTTTTGCTATTATCAGTAGTTCGTAGCTTTGCGAAAAGTGATTTGCCGGTTAAGGAAATGCGCAGACAAGATAAATTGAAAAGTGAAATAAATTGATAACGGTGCCACCGATTGTCAAAGGTTGAATTTTATAGTGCATCTGTATTTCAGAATCTGTCCCTAGTAGACCAATAAGAATAGGTTTTGAATATTCTAGATACGAAATTGTTTTTACATTATTTAAAGGAAGCATAGTTCCACTGAGTGAATTTCTCGATGTCTGCGAGAAACACAATGCCTTGACTTTTGTGGATGAGGTGCATGCTGTGGGACTCTACGGCGAACATGGAGGTGGAGTCGCCGAGGAGCTCGGCTGTATGCACCGCATTGATGCTATCACTGGCACTCTGGGCAAGGTATGCAAGTTGAATTGTTGCAGTGCTATAATGGTAAAGCGTTGTGGTGTTTTCTTTGACGCTTCGTGGCCATGACAATTTGGTGGTATTTTGCGAGTGGAATGGATTTATTCCATTGAGGACACCATTCTCGTCACCTCCAGTTACACCATTATTAACTCAAGACAATGACCTTATTTAGCTATGTGCCGTCAGACTAAATTATTGGTTTTAAGCGAGAGGTCCTTTGCAGCATTCATGACTTTGTGCGTTTTTTAATATCTGTCTCAGTGTTGACAAAATCCAATTGTATTTGACGATAACTTTTAGTTAAATCGTTGGTATGCGATGAGTGGCATTGTATAAAGGATGTTAGGATCAAAGCGACTCATTTTCTAGTGTCTGTAATGGCTCATTATTAATGGTCGAGACAAAGGTGATTTAAAACAAATTTTATATTGACTAGGACTCCAAAGGTGGCACCAGGTCATAGCATTATCCAATGCAAATGAGAAAGCGGTGGCATTGTGGGGGTTCATCCACACATCGGTTAGCATTAGCCCACTCCTCGAAGGATTGGATACAAGCGTTTGGCTAACTAGGGTCTCAATGAGCCTTATGAAGTTTTGAGACTTATTTCTCCAAAAATGACTCCTATTTGTTTAAGGAAATCAAAGGCAGCCTGTCAGTTGTTCTATTTTACCTTGAGATGCACAACTCGGGCTTAATTGACGCGCTTTAGTGTACAATGTTCCATTCCCCACATTAATATTATTAACAGAAAATAGATTATCTTGAAGAATCCGCCCAAATTTAGAAGAAGTGGTGCCTTTTCACATCGTGGCTATAGTATGGGTTTTTTGAAAGAGGTAGTGATGAGCGTACAGGGTAAATTTAACTTCTCTGCAGTGTTTTTTTGGTTGATGTATCCACCTCGCCGATAAATGCTTGCTACCTCTGCTGTAGGCGATTGCGAGCATCGGTGGCTACCTGGTGGGAGACAGGGCGCTAGTGGACACAGTGAGGTGCTACGCAGGTGGACTAATCTTCACCACCTCACTGCCGCCACCGGTGTTGGCAGCAGCGCGAGCCAGCGTGGCTATCCTCAAGTCGGCAGAAGGGCGCGATTTGCGTGCAGAGCATCGACGTCGTGTGGATCTTGTGCGGCGTCGGCTGCAGGAGGCGGGTTTGCCTGTGGCTGATGCGCCCTCACACATCATCCCCATCACTGTATGTTGTCGTGACTAAGTCTTGGGATATTGCTATTGCCGTTGATGCTGAACCAATGTTAGCCGTTGCATGGGAGGTTTCGTTTTTCCAAATATTAGGTGCCTAAGGTTGCAAGTCAATTGATACTGTTGCAGTCGGTGAAGGTTTTTGCCCCATAATTGTGCGATCATAGTCACAATTAATTAGGGTTTCTTTTAAATCCGTAATTGGGGCTTTAGAGTTGGTTCACTTTCAAACCTCGTGACATAATGCATAGGCAGGTTTCAAATAAACTATGCTTCTACTAGATTGCTTGACTTGGGAGCGATTCAATATCCACTTCTTGAATCGGTAGACATGAACTCACTCTTTCTTCATGGCAGATTTTATTCATGGAGTTGCTATTGAATTTCTACCACCTTAAGGGCTCCTTGCTACAAGTGTTTTGATTTTGTTGCCTCGGTTATTGTTTGTCTCCTCATCGCTGATTCGTGAATTCTTCGACCGCGGCCTATTTGCGTTTTGAATCGTGACCAGGATCCATTTGGTGATCCATTAGTTGGTCCTTTTGTGTATAAATGAGATTGTACCCATGTTTGTCACTTCTGAGGAATCCGCATTTGCCAGTACCACCATGGGGCTGTCGTCGTCACTACTGCTCCATTTCTTCACAACTCCTTTCCTTCCAGAGAGTGGGTTTCCTCAAATACCAGGTTCATAATGATGCGTAGCGATTAGCAGTTCTAAGTATTGGCGTTTATAATGCTACAACTTTGTTGGGAGGTGTTGAATTAGTGAAATTTGTAATCCTTTGTTTAAGGTATTTCTTGCCTTACCTGTCTTTTGATAGGTTAGTACCTCTTGCTGCACTCAGCCTTCATTGCTTTGATGAACCATTAGCGTAGACGCATATGTAATCATGAAAGCATTAAATCGTCCCATCCTGGACGAGGGTCTGCGACCAAAAATAGCGGTGTCAGCAGCTCTCGTTGTAGTATCACCTTGGCAATTGGGTTCGTTTTCGCAAATAGTTTTATGCAAGCAATGGAGGAGTGACATTATCATTTATCATTTAAAGAATTTCCTTGGCATGTGATGATTGCGGAAAACTCAACAGCCTGTTATTGCTCGCTAAGAGCATTGACCTTCAAATGAAAGAGGGACTTTGACAACACCAGCGTACAGTTTGTAGAAGTTGGTTCAACGCTTTCTTCCTCAAGATGTGGGACTTTATCTGACAGGCGAATAATCAGAAATGTTCCGCAGATAGTAAGGTTACTATGGTTATAAAGGTTGCCTGGATGGTTTACGCTAAAGTTCTGAAGCGTGTTTTCAAAGAAAAAGTTTCTTCTCCCAGGTGGGTAATGCCAAGGTGTGTACCAGCATCTCCGAAGCGTTGCTGCGCGATCACCAGATCTACTTGCAGGCCATAAACTATCCTACTGTGGCCAAGGGCACTGAACGCCTACGCCTCGCACCGTCTCCCTTCCACACGGACGCAATGACGGACCACCTAGTGGATGCTCTGGTGAAGGTGTGGCGATGCCATGACCTTCCACTCAAGCATTAAGGCGGAGTCCTGAGATTACGATATGGCTCATCACGTAGTTCTTTTCTGACGTCCAACAGTAATCAAACAATTATGATGACTATATTGTTACTAATTTGCCTTGCATGAAGGAAAAAAATAAAGCTTTTAATCGAATTGAGGGAATGGTTTTGTTGCCTATGAATCTGATGCGTCAGAAGCCCATTCCTCCACGTTCAAATCTTGCCAATGGTGGTGCATGTCACGCCTATGGGTGTAATATTGATAACTTGTTGAAAAAGGTAAAAATCGTTTCTAAAGAGTGGACAATGCTCTATACCGACGGTAGCTTAAAACCCATTTGCTGGACAGACCGGAGCTATTTAATGGAAGGCAGGATTAAAAATGCCTTCACTGGAGTTATAGTTTGCATCTTTCCACTCTGACACCTTGTCCCCACTTCACTACTAACCAATCATTTACATGGATTCCTTTCAGCTATAGGAGTTATGGTGGAAAGGAAGGAGGGCAGGCATCTTAACTTTTATATGGGCACTGCAGATGCTTCCACGATGAACTTTTCCTGATCGTCTAAGTATGTAACATTTGTGATAGTTACTTATCCACAGAAACCGGACTTTGCATCCTTTTGAATAAACCAACGTAGATGGATGAACATGCTAACTGATGTATGGAAGAGCGAAGAGGCCATGAGCATACCCTGAACCCTACATCACAGAGCTAAAATACAACTTTTATGGGCTTAAAAGCCCGCTTAGTTTAATATGCAGCGAAAAAACCGTCAATTTTACTGCTATATATCTTGACATGCAAAATTTTTACCGATTATGCTACTGGTCACTGGATCTCACTAAACTATCGAAATTGCACATTCCAGCCAATTCACTCCGAGAATAGGCAGTGGAAAGGAGTTAAAAGGATGTTAGAGACACTAGCATGTTCTAATAATACCAAGTTGGTCTGAAAATGAATTGTCTGCAGGTCAACTCCGCGTTCCCTGTGGGACAAGTCTATGCACATCACCGCAACCGGTCTAACGTCTAGGTCACGCTGATACGGCCTCCACTAGTCAACTTTGGGCACACGCATCTGTCTGTCAGATGTGCTTCGAATCCCAGAAAATCGTTCTAGTTCGCTTTTCAAGACACGTTAACTCATTGCCGATCTCCGAACATTCTAAAGAATTGGGATCTCGCCCATTGACTCTCGATTTGTCCATGTTAAGTAAGGGTGTACGCCAAGGCTACTGACAGCCCCTTTAAGGTCAGGGTTAATCAGTCGCCATTAGCACCTAGACAGACACTTTGGCAGTCTCTCTTTATCGACCTGCTGGGCATGTGAACCCTTATCTCTTCATGATCCAGATAAAAGAAAAATAATATTTAGACTGCTCAAACACACAAACTCCAATTTATACTAGTTGTCGACACAATTAACAGCAGTGCCGAGGCTGTATTTAGACCATGGACTAGAAAAAACTTGATCCAATTCCCGAGACTCCGCCGTAGAAATTATCGTGCATGTTTAATCAACTGCCAGAATAAACGCATCAATTCGGTGACTGCCGCAAACAGCATCACAGTCCCACTGTGATTCGGATTCTAGTTCCAAATTCGATTCCTGGTGCGGTAAAACGAGGATACATTTTTAATCGGAGTTCCCCGACATTGATAATGAATGGAAAGTCTTACATCGAAGGAATTTAACCTGTCTAAGTCCTCAAAGTGCCGAAACTTTAGAAAGACTGTATGGTGCTCTTTGTGAGCAGCCCCTGCAACTCAATCTGGGTAGCAACTGTGGGGATTTGACACTGTTTTTTGGTGGTGTTAGCTTGACCTACTCGGGACGGAGCAATTGTCAGTTTGAAGGCCTCAGATTGAAGAGACTTGTTAGCAATTGGTTGAAACAATCCATTACCGTTTGTAGCTTGCAGCCGTCCACTAATTTAGGCATACCAACTCGTCTCATGATCGCAATCGAGCCAAATCTTTCCATGACGATACCAAGTAGCGAAAATCGGGTGGCAACTCTTTGCCAATCTTGGATATGGTACTACCATGGCTCAGTCTGGGATTAGAGACGGCTACTAGATCCATGCTAAACGGCAACTCATTGAGACCCGCCTCGATCGAATCCATTTTAACGTTCCATAGACCAGCAGACCAATGGCAAGGGTAAAAGAATGTGTTCATCCCCTATTGGCACCACGAGGTCATGATGCTGTACAAAGAACTGGCCTTACGGACAGTGCAAGGAACGCTAGTGGATACTGCAGACCCTCTACCTAGATTCAATGTAGACACCGACAAGCACGAAGAACGTGGTCGAAGGAACCCAAATAGGATGACGAATTACTTCCAGAGGAACAGTTCTAAGGGGCATATACCAAACATCCAAGGAACGAACATCTGAACCCGCAATTACCGGCTAAAACACGGTCGAGTAAATGCAAACACGCTAGTCATGATCGTTGTCCAGATCGGTAGATTGCCCCTTTACATACAATGTGGCGCTTTTCGGATGTGGCCTCCACTTGTAAACTTAGCATCACAGAACCCCATAGAGGCAGAGATCCGAGCTGGCTGGAAGGTGCTGATAAGAAGGATTAAAAATCATGGAAACATCGCATCACGAATCGTTATCAGTCCCATTTCGCCTGACATTGTGAACTGAAATTTCTTCGAAGTTGAACAATTTAAAATTAAGCAAGTAAATTATTTTATAACTTATCGCTTAAAACAACTCGTTATGAGTATTTGGTATTTGATGGAATGCTTAGCGGAGTCTTTCGGGAGAATGGGCTGTTAGCCGCTTGCCAGAATTATATAATAATTGGACCTTTTATTTCACCGTGGTTCGGATCTCGCAGCGTTGGTATGGGATTCTGAGCCCATTCTTGCAGCGTTTCAGGAACTCTCTCATCCTACCTTTAAGGACAAAATGAATAACCAAGCTGTAGAAAATGGGCAATGCAGCTAGTCATGAGACGCACCAAGCACCAAGTTGCTAATATTTGCACGTCAACTTGGTGACCAACCATGATTTAGGCTTGCATATTCCCCCCATGGTTGAATAGCTAGGTTCACCCATCTGTTTCGCGGCTTCTAACAAAGCAAACACGCGAATAGCCCATCTCAGCCTTTTAAGAGCTTGACGCAACTTATGTAAGAACACCAATGCAGATATGGAACACCATATTTTGACAATGACGTTTATTTACCAACAGGACGCGATCTTTTATCCCACTTGTATTTGTTTGATGCAGCACCCTAGCGGAATTTTGTTGGCAGTGCCTTGGGGAGGGATCAGTCAACTTGAAGAGCAACGGTAAAGTGTCAAACTGACAAGCTGGAGCAAATTGAATGTGTCAAGTTTGACAACTTTGCACTTTTCTTAACACTTGACGATTTTACTTGTTTATCCCCAACGTGACATGAATGACATGAGTCCTGTCAGGCTATGATGACTGGTTGCGCCACACTTTGCGCTAAACATATTGGTTGAGTTTGAAGTAATAAAGCGTGTGAGACCTTTTTCCCATCTGAGGGCAACTACATTCTCCACCTTTGAGCTACACAACGCTGAATCGGACATGCCTTTTCCAGGTTGGGGTGGTCGGATGCGCAGAAGAACCTCGGCACCAACTACGCTAAGTGGTGATGTTCACTTTTTGCATGCATACGAAGCGATTTCGTCGACTTCATTCAATAAACACAAGTTGATGCATTTGTAATACTCTATCGTCCATGATTTAACATACACAATAAAATTCACCATCTTACTCGGCTCACAACTTCGAATGGTACCAAAAAAACACGAATCCCTGGCATTCCTATGAAGATGTGACTTATTTCTAGCAAATTTCTTGAAAACCACTATTTGTAGCAACATAACAACGCTGATAACGAGTCAGATGAAACTATACCAGGTTTGCAACCTAATAAAAACTTTGATGATTCTCTCTTTGTGCAACTGACAAGGATCATTAGTTGAATGCCTTCAAGTTGAAGTGAGATCCCATGGTGACCCCTAGTAACTTCTATTTATGAGACACCATGGAGTCAACTCAACGTTACTGCAAATTACCCATCAAGTATTCAAACAATTAGCGAATGAATATCTGTAACAGGAGTATCTGTACACCTGCCAACAGATGCCCATATGCTAACCAAACGACCAGGAGAATTCCGTCTGGTCACACCAATGTCTCAACTGATCCATTTCCAAGCAAAGGTTTCTGTGTAGTCTGGTTTGATGACAAAAACAAAGCAGTTTCCAGCGCCAAAATTCACGTGAGACCGCATTTACCACTTACTCAAACTTTGATTCTTACATAAATCATTGCGTCCTGTAATTGGCATCAGGCTCCATCATCGACATAATAACCGCGACCTCTCGCCACACGAAAACGGCCAGGTGCAGAAAGGCAGGTCTTGGAGTCAATACTTTCATGAATGGGTTCAAGGAACTGACACCCGACTAAGCGGTAACCAAATCCACTCCAAATCACTCCAATTTAATGTTCGATAAGTGTTTCGTATGACTTGAAACCTGTGTATATTGTCAGTATGGTTAGCCGCTGCAACTAATATTATTTGGAACTACAAACGCTTGAAGTAGGTATAAATAAAAGCCAAAGAATTTCACCACCTCAACCCAGTAAAATGACACTACCCAATGATCTAACTGAAAGATCATCGACTAATGGTAGCTCACAGAGCCGCTGAGTAGCAGACATCAAAGAAATCACTTTAATCAAAATCCCTCTACCATCAATTTAAAGTTAAAACACAAACGGAGAATAAGGAATTAGGTGACCCTGACCTCAGTCACTAAAATCAAGAGCATTAAAAGGGGCGTTACCTTGAGAACGACCCTTCTCAAACACTCCAGTAGATTAAAAAAGGTTACTGGAATCAACCATCACGACTCACCCCGAAACGACAACGATGAGCTCCACCACGCCATGAAAATAGTTGCTAAGAGGTCCTTGGTCAACTGATGAACGACGGCTTCCAAGCCCCACAGGGACAATCTCCCATGTTTCAGCCGAACCACATGCATTACTGTGGCATCCAATCAACCGCACCAAGTACTCCGAACCCCAAACTTTAAAAAATAACCATAAGTCAGCTGGGTTTATCCATCTACTAAATCCAGTCTCAAAGGCATTTTTGCAAACCCACACATTCAGCTCCACCTTGAAGCAGTACAGAAACAAAAGCAACTTGAGTAAGATACGTGCGTAATTTCAATTTTAATTTATAACTTCTGAACAAATTCATTCAAGAAACCACCGATAATGATTACTACACACCCTACACCGCCGCACCAAAGAACTTTCAATCCAAGTAAAAGAACCAACATTCTTCTTAAGCTCACGAAGACAACCGTTTCGGAGCAGGAGCGCTGACGGTAAAAACAAAACATTTCAGTTACAAAGTACATAGAGGAAGGCAGTGATGCTTTTTACAAACATGTCAGCAGATTTACATAATGATACCTCCCTGAAACAACTACACCATACGGCGAACCTCAAAGAAGCGCTTCAGATAGTAAACTTGGCCCAAGCTCATTCCAACAATTATGATAGCCTCAAAGGCAGCCCACATAACAACGCGCGAGTTCGTGTTCTCATTAACTAAACATCGTGAAACACTCATTCACAAACCTACTTGCACGATGAAGATTTTCACGGACTTCTAGGTACTCCATCTCATGCTTGGCATTGAGAACAGCGTTAGAGAGCTCATTCACCATATCAATAAGTTTACTTTGTTCAGCTAAAAAGGAAGAGTCAGCCAAGCACCCAACTTACGCGCTATACCCTCTTCCTTTCCTATCTTTTCGCTCCCCTTTTCAAGGGCAAAAAGCACAGTCTTGGGCGTGACGGTGCTCATTTTGTTGTTGAAGCAGTAGGTGTACTTCCCTTCAGTATTAGCTATAAAAGAGTAATGACCACTAGATTCCCTCTCAATTTGGTAAAGGGTAGACCCATCTGGGGCAGTCAACTACACTCGAAAGTAAGGTTTTTAAGAAAATAGCAATGTACCTTAACATTAATATCGTAGAATCCACCCTCTGAAACTTCGAAAAAGAGAGTAAGTCTATCACCGGGTGAAGCTCTATCAAAGAAACACTGCTCCGCATTAGCGTCGATAGTCACAAAATATGCGAACGAAGTGCGTGAAAGAAGGAATAAGAAAACCGCAAAACGCAACATCACTCTAAGTAAGGCGCCAACCGTTTACGTAATTAAAGAGACCCAAGGTGACCGAGGAGCGATAAGATTAATCAATTATGTAAAAAACAGAGCGCTGTGGAGATTCATCTAAAGCCAATGTTTTCCTACTAATGAAATAAGAGATTCGACCTAGCACTTCTCATTGTACCATTAAAATTTAGAAACATGCATAATGTACATTTAAAATATGTACCACAACCATCCAGTGTGTTTATAAGGCTTTAGTACAAAAATATGCCTTTTAAAAGTAAAGAAAGCATCTTACGAAACCGTAGGGACAAGCAATGCGTACAGTCTGCTTCCCTTTAAAAATGGAGGGTGAGTAAAATTTGTATGGCGAAATAAGAGGACCTATACGAAACCTCGAATCGTAACAAACACAGCAATGCTGAACATGATTCCATGATGTTCAGTGCCGATACCTACTCTTGCAAAACATTCCAAGTCCTGTCGTCAATGCCAAAATTTTTCAGATTTTACGAAAAATGCACATTTTAATAAGAAGGATTTTAGCAAAGAATAAATGGTTTTTGCGCTTTTTGGGTTTGTTTGACATTCTGTTTCTCCTTCTTTAAAAAACATGGATACCAACCAGCAGGTAACAAGCAAAAGTAAACAACCTCATTACACCTATAATAGCTCATCACATTAGTGCGCATTTTAAGGGTTTTAATTGGTGGGAACCTAGGTATGCCATATTTAGAAGCACTAGCTTCGATCGTTTCACCTTAAAATTGGCATTGTTATCCCACAAATTGAGGTATTTTAAATGCAGTTGTATTAGCTCATATGGGTGGCGAAAAATAATATAAAGGCTAATTATGCTTAGACTTGCTAATTAATGCCAAATTCAGTGGTTTCTTTCCATTATATGACTTCATTACTAAACCTTCGTTTGTATGGATTGGCTCGCGTGCAGCCAACAGATACATTGGGTTTTTTGGCGCAAGATGGTGAGTGGTGCTGTGGTGAGTGATTTTTTAGGGCGCCCACAAAACTCTTAGGCTCAAGACGAAGCTTGGGAAGAAACAGAAACAGAATCGTACATTACCTTATTGGGCTCGCGCGCGTACCGATAACCGTATTCGGTGAGTTTCGGGTCGACCATTTCATCTGGTTATGTGTAGGTACAATGCTAAAAGGCGTCACTGGAGGAGGACTAAGCTGAAGTTTTGAGTGGTGCTATTGACCCTGTCATTAAATTTTTCATGGTATGTTAAATCCCTTAGTGTTACTTTTGTCAATCGGGTGCCAGCAGTGTTGCTTTTAGACTTAACTTTTAATTTGTGCTACTCAGTCAAGACTGGGGCAACGGGCAAGCATTGCACTTTGGCGCGCTGGTGCATGATGTATTTGAGTATGTCTTGACGAAAAAGTCCTTATATTCGGCGTCATCGGTTCGTGGTAGTCGTTAACACTTTTTGCCTCAGGCTGTTAGATCTGTGGCGGCTTGAAGGGCTTTGTTTCAAATCACTTCTTAAGTACACTATGGGGTGCTTTTTTAATGACCCGACGATCATATTCCCTATTGTTGTTTTGTGCAACTGGTGGTGCGACGGATTTTTGGTACTCTGGTTGGTATTAACTGTTGTGGTTGACGTTTTGGGGAGAGTGGGGTGTTTCTGTGCTTGGATCTTGTGATATGTGGTGAGTTTGGTGGTAAAATCACCTTAGGTGCCTTTTTAGGCTTGTGTCAAGTGGTCTATCGGTGCTTCCTCCTGCCTTGGGGCAGATTTTATTTGCGTATGCAATTCGCCTATGGCGTGGTTGTATGTGCGGTTGTGGGAGTGATCTCTGAGGTCGTCGATTTGGCCTTATGGGTGGAGATGCTTTTGCCCTTGCCTCGCCGCAATTAAAATTGCTTCAGATGGTTCGGGTTCTTTTTGCTCCATCGGCGAATGCATTCACTGCTAATACTGGCGGCATCTTTACCAGTTGTGGCTTCTTTGTGCAGTAGGGCACTTGTATGCTTTTATCAGGTTGTGGGCGTTCGCGGTGGGGTAGTCGGATTGACGCATTGTCTGAACGGGTATCTTCAACGGTCTCGGCAGAGCAAGAGCTCTATGCACTCGGTCTTTTTCCGATTAGTGCAGCTGAAATTTATGGTTGCCGTCTTCCTAAAATGGCAAGTTCCCACTGAACCTTGGCATGAGAGTGCGACTTGGACTTGAAATTGGGAAGATTTGAAATCCCATGGAGGCTTAGACGATTGTCAAGATTTCGATTGAGTGCCGCTTGAAAGGTCTTTTTTCTGCCACGTAGAAGGTATACGGAAAGGAGCGTCTTCGAATAAGCTTACTATTACGGTTGCTGATGGCAGTGACTCGGCTATCAACATTGATGAGTGGGATTAGGTAAAGTTAAAATGTTACTTTTTAGATTAGAGTATGGTAATGATTGTGGGCATTGGGTTTGTGGTCCCAGTACGTACTTGGTGTTCAGTGCGAGTCGAGGACTGACGAAACTCTGCTATCGCATCATGCGCCTTCCATCATGTCGCACCTTCTTCTGTTCATTGGGCTGCTAGCAGTGAAAAACTCGTGAAAATTCTTAACACACTCCCGTAATGGAATTCCTACAGTAGGTGAATCACTGTCAAATCATTTAAGGTCGAAGTAAATGTATTCAGTTTACTGGACCAAGGAATTTTTGAATTTTACAGCAGTTCTCTGAAATAGTCTTAAAAAACGCTTGGCAGATTTGTTTATAGAGATCAAATACGACTCTTCAAACTTCGGTCTAATGTGGGAAATGAGCCTTGCGGAGCGCTGCACAACACTTCCTTGGCCCTTCTGCCGTACCCGAGTGCAAGAATGCGAACGTCAATACTGCCATTGTTTTGAAGCCAGGAAATGGAGGCATTGTTTACCGAGTTTTGCTGGGTACAGTAAGCTGTCATTAGGTATGAACAATTTCTGTACCTGTCAACTTTGTGGTTACCCTTGGGCGACGTCACTCTCGTTTTATCTGTTTTCTGCCGGAAGTATGCTTTTTGCGCACAGGAAAGAAGGCACGTTCAAATGGCAGTGGGTATGGCTCAGTTTTTCGTAGGAAAAGTGCATGAAAGTACCTTGCTTTATGAGAAATCAGTAAGATTTGCCAGCGGACGTTCTGTCCTTTCTCATCAAAGGAAGCGGGTTGAATGGGCTATTAGTGCAAGCGATGGTAACTATTACATCGGGACGCCGATACACAAGGAGGCGGCATACTTAGTTATTCTGATACTACTTCCAATCGTTAAGTTCGGCATTTTTCATTGCGGACTATGGTTCCTCAAATGCAAATGTCTTCGTGCGTTTAGCGCTTCTTCATGCTTTCGAGAAATACTTACTTCCCAGTACGACACAAGCGACGGGATGGTCTGTGTCAGAGGACCTACTGCCGGTCATTTCCAGTGACAATGACATTCAGTGAGATTCTCTGCACAAACCCAATGTCGCGTATTTCTGTCTCAGAGCCGTTTTATTTTGCTAATGAGTAGTCTAATCTACCACGGGTTGCGACAGTATTTGATCATTTTAACCTCCTCCCTCGTGCCTACGTCTAGACGTAAATTTGATTACATTTACAGCCTCATCCATTCGATTCTCTTTAAGATTTGACTCCACCTCCATTAACACCCTGAAATGGATATATTCACCCTCAACGGTGAGTAATGCGACAAAATTGGGATTGTGCGTTTATCTCAAGCCTCGATTAAGTATCAGTTTCATGTTTGATGACGTGACCGGCAGCGAAAAGTATCACTCAAATGGAGATATCATTATTACTTTATTATCCCCCATCGGAGTGATATATCCGACGGTGGAGTCATTCCTAAAGGAAAGCGCATGTCCTGGGGTACATGAAGTGCTTGCATTGCTGTCAGTGATTCCTTTTAGCAAGGGCTCACTCACAGAAAATGCTCACACCTCATTGTCACATTCACAGCTCAGTAGAGCCACAATGAATGAACTGAGTGTTGACACATTTGCATGGAACTTTCAAGCGGCAAAAGTGTTGTCCACTGCGAAATGGTGCTTGTGTTAAATCGTATCCGGTGGATGAATGCGTCCATGTGTGGTATTTGGTACAGCTCAACGCGGTAATCTGCCGCAATCTGCAGGAGTGTATGAAATGCGGAAGTGGAAGCTTCGTGTCCAACATGGTGCCAAGCATTCAGAGGAGGGATTGTATTGAGGCCTATCACCCCAAGAAGATTTAAGTGGTTTGACTATTGTTGCGATGCGTCACTTCCACGGAGGGCCATCCATTCCTCAGTATGCAAAAAAAGAACTTCCAGTGACACCAAGCGTTGGCGATGAAACCGTTGGTTGAAATTTGCATCAACCGGAAAAGCCGTGGTCAGAGGTGAGCAGAGAGGCATCACACCACGTCTTAATAGGTGACAGCAGGGGTTCACTTCCTCAACTCAACTTTTGATGACGCGCCGTTATACGACGCATAACTGACTAAATCGTGATACGAAATTATTTTGTATTGCAATATTAGACGGAGAAACACATCATTGGTTAGTCCCCCAACAATCCACTGACTGGACCACACTTCTAGGGCATGCATCACTTCATCTTGGCAAAATATGCACAATGCAGTGGACTGTGGCGTGGACTGCTTACTGTGAATTGTTGACTTACTGAAGGCCAAATGGTCATGCTTGGGACTGATTTACTCGACACAACTTGAAGGTGTCTAGGTGGAATTTATCCCTAAGAAGCATCCGAAATTACTGAGACAGGCAATTGGAAGAATGTTCTCTTCCTAAACGCAAGATCTCTCACTGCAAAATTTACGTTTCTTGGAGCGATATCCACTCTTATCTGACATTAGAGTTTGTACTTTGGAGATGAGTCTATTAAAAGGCGAGAAGACTAGGTTTTGACACTCAGAACAGCATTTTATAAAGAAGGTGTTTACTTTTAGCCAATAAAGTATTTTAAAAAGCCTTCTGCAGTTGCTCCATTTTTTGTGAATATAAATAGACCTCTCTAGTCTTCCGCAATCCAAGACCTACAGCTCTGACATGGATTTCTATTAATGTAACCGGTGATTCTGGCCTCTGTTCCCATCTCATTGGTATGCTCACTGTAAGGCTAATTCCAGACTGCCATAACGCAACATTTTATTCGAAGAATAGCCTCAGTGCCAAATAATAGCTGTCCTGTCAAGTTCTAACACAATGATGACGTCCTGATTGTGATAAGCACGAAGACGGGGTTGGTGTACCAACAAATGATGCGATGGAAATGAAAGGATTTACAAACTTCATTAATGCTAGGTAAACGGGACACCTCACTTGAAGGAGGGCGGTCAGGTGCGCGAACGCGGAATTTCGCCACTGCGGTGCCAATTTACTTAATTGGTCTCACGGCCAGAAGCGGAGACCGATTTATTGTGCAGTGCTTTCACTTGGCAGGCTCATTGACAGTGGGGCATAAATCGTCGGTTGCCAAAATACCCTGCAAGGGTTGAAGTATTTCTTATCGTATTTCTTTCACAAAGTTGTACAACAGTGTTAGAATGAAGAGCAGGAGTTTTTCATCACCTGTGGAATAGTAACACCTCAAATCCGAAACAACTTTCGTACTCCCCACATTTCATATGTCAAGTCAATCTGGAATTAAAATTTTCCTTGAAATAATACCTTTGTTCTAGTAAAATGAAACTATTCGAAGATACTGCAATTCTACAAGATAAGCATACTTACCCCAGGACGTGTACTGCTTCACCGAAACCGGCCACACAGAGAGATGGATTGGGATACAAGAAGGAGTTTTGGGATGTACTCCACCTACAGTTGATACGTGGCTTTAAAGTTGATTGTGTCATCCCGTGACTCCCTTGAAGGCAAACAAAGGCATAATACTAGGGAAGAATACATATATTTAATAAACAGGGAGGATGGGGCTGCTGGCATGGCTAAGGCAATATGGTCACCTAAGTGATCGAAACCGAAACCGGCAGTCACAACAAACAAGTTATTACACTGATGTCCATCCAGTCTCTTGATCCATCCGAAACAGCGTGATGAAGTCTGCAAGTACATCATTCCTCCGATGGATCAACATTTGAGTGGTCAGTTTTGGACTCAGGAGGTGGTTGGTCAAGTGAATGTCGCCCTCTGGCTTGACAGACCCCTTCAGTCCGAGTCCACAGGAGTGATACCAGTCTCCTTCAAATTCAATTGGGTCTCAAAATCTAAAGAAGTGATTGGAGGACAGAAGTAGTTACTTTGCTTACTCTCAAATTAGATCCTGTGATTTGGTGTCATTGTGTCTGTTTACTTAACTGATGGCGACCCACCACAGTTCACCTCCTTTAACGCACTTGCAGATGCAGTTCCCACTAAGAACCTGACACGACTAATGCATGTAGCAACAGCACTCTGCCTCAGACTTTGGATGCGCAAACGTTACAGCCATATTGTGGAAGAGTGAAGGAGGGAGTTGGCTAAGAGTTCGGTGAAATGAACGAGTAGGTGATGCAATCAGAGTTGTGATGGCAATGCTCACTGTCATGCGATTTGAATTGTGACGGGTTGAGGAGATCTGCTTCCTAAAGTCCACAATTATATTAACGGTTCGTCGACCTACGCAAAGGCTAAGGTTTGCTCAGCGTTTATTGAGATTAGACCAATCACCATTGTACGCACTCCTGCCAAAGTAAATGGGAAGATACATCACTTCGCTGTCAGAAAGTAGAAGGTGGGAGAGGGTGGACACACAATGAGATGTCCACAGAATGCCTCAGAGCTACACTAGCTTCCCTGAATCCCATAAACAACATTGCCCTCTCCTCAAACGTTTGCATATTTTTTGTGTTCTTCATTCAGTTGTGTATCAGCTGTTTGAAAATAACATTTCGGACATTTCCATTCCCTCGTAATAAACTGCCATATGTTTCCCTTGAGCTAAAAGCTTTACTTGCAATCGCCTGATAGTTTAGTCGTGGAGGCAAAGCATCCACGTGCATCCATAAGCGAACGCCAGATTTTGTGTGGACTCATGCCTGCCTTTAACATCTTCTGTCGAATAAGAAACATTAACTCATCACTAGGCCGGGATCACGTGGACACTTTGTGAATGTGTCATATGGATTGCATTCAATATGAGTAGGTGTAGGGAGTGTCGTCAAAAGGTTTCGAAATCAAATGGCTTCGCTATGTCACCCCTGTCCTGTCCATTATTTCATTTTACACTAAAGACGTCACTTGTGGTCATCAAAGACGACACAAATTTAAGACTGGAAATCGTACTATAGTCAATTGCAACACCGAGTTCCACATCGTTCTCTCGGCACTAGAGATCCTTCAAAGCGGTAAGTGAGAGGTCATTTCCAACAAGGAATAATAATACGCGCAACTAAATATTTCGTCTTGGCTCCAGTCAAAAAATGCTACGTTTAGAGTCGACTGCAGATCGAGTTGAAAGGCAGGCAGACCAAAGAATTGCAATGTATAATGGTGGTGCAGAAGGTGCATTTGATTGCGACACACCCAGACAAATATGCTTGCAGAAGTGGAGAATGGGCAGTGCTTCTAGAGGTGCGGCAAACATCCTTTCCGACAGTGCACCGGTGGTATTAATTACTGTCACTACAATGTAAACAAGAGGTGGGGAATTTTAGCAAACCTCTTGCCAACAGAAAGTGCTTTGACCAACGCAATTTGTTTAAAAAAGTCTAGCAAAACTACCACTAAAAGGTTTTGCGTTCATGACTAATGCTGAGCACTCAAACACGAACCAGGCTACAGTTGTTACAGCAGCCTCTGTTTATTACACAAGACTTTCTGTGTGTAGTGACCATTTATGTATTTCGTTCTAGCCCTTCTTCGTAGTTGTCGTCATTTTTGCACATCTAGTACAGGGGCAATTGACTGGTCCACTGATAAACTTCTCATCAGGATTAATTTCATAGTAGAACTAGGATCGCTGGCATTCGCGTGCTTACAGCTGCCGTCAAAAGCCATCAACTTGACACTTGTGGTATACTAATAGAGACATATATTTCACTCCTACTCAATCAAACTGTGTAAGACTTATAGAAAGACCAGGGTGGACACCGGTGCATTTGAAAACCGGCGTAATGTGTGCATGGCATGGCTGTACGAGCGGAACGAGAATGAGGTCTCGGTCCATTCATTAAAGCGGGTATACGCAGTACCAAATTTTGTGCAACACACATCGATAGACACTCCAGTTGAGATAACCCCAAAGCATCACTTGGGTAAGGTGTAGTGGGTTAACTTGTGTCTTTGGCATGCGCGTAAACAATCCCGTGCCTTCAGATTTTGAAGATAAATGTGACAACTTTGCGTGACACCTATCGCAGATATTCCTGATTGTTCTCAATGCATTGTTCTTGAGATGGCAAATCCACCCGTAGTCGACTGCCAACAATGCAGACCGTTTTGCTTACTAATCGCCTCCCTAGCCCCTGATCTCTAGACTCTAGTCTCAAGTAAGCAGATTCATGGGTGTCCTCCCTGGTGGTTGAGTGGACATCTAACAATGGTTGGAGGAGTATTCCAAGGGCGTCATCAAAGAAGGAGAGGAAGCACAATTAGGCATCCACATTGCAGTGACCACCTAGGAAGTCGTGTTTGATCAACCATGCAAAAGGTAGCCTTCTCAAATAGCATGCCCGTCTCATTTATCGCTATGCGAATTCGCCTTTATTGTCGAGTTATTCATACAATGCCTTAGTGCAAGAACAAAGCGATAGCGACGGCATGTACATCACTAAAGTACATGCGATTAAATGGCCGCCTAACAGGGAGCATTCAAGTAATGTGGCGCAGGGGTTCAACAAGAAGGATTTGAAGCACCAGTGTTAACGCGGTCGGCGTCGTACTGTTTAATGAGAGGCGGCCACACCAGTCCGACACGTGATCAATTAAAAGGTGGACGATCGTCTCACGTGGTGGTGTTTTAGTTCCCCAAACATCCTCCCTTCAAAGCTTTTACGCTACGACATCGACGGCTCACTTTGATTGTGCTCTTGTTGCACTACTGGATAAACAGTGTTGGACGCTTCCGAATGCCATCACAAATGCTGCGCGCACGGTCTAACCATTTGTGTTAATAATATTAAACGTTAAGACCATGGGGAATGATCGTAGGACTAGGTTTAGCCCGACGATCACTGCGTGTCACACCGACTCTCACACCACCTACACTAAATTCGCATTTATGCATCCATTTAACCACCGCACTTTATGATTCTTCAAGCTCATTGCAGACTACACTGGCTACGAGGCGCATTAAAAGCTCCAACACTTGCTGAGCATCCCCCACGCCAATTTTCTTGAAGACTTCAAATGACACTAACAACTGACATCATTGACATGCGAATGCTCTTTGAACCCAACATACCCAACTTACTCAAATTTGTAGTTTTGTGTCGAAGACATACAAATGAGAAAAGTGCCTCCCTTGACCTCTGAAACCCCATCAGGTTGCAAGAGCCAGATACAGTGAATGAACGACTACGACACTGTCCATATGGATATTAGAACACAGACTGCTCAACTGCACTTAAGACATGCAATCAATCACCTCAATTTGACCTCAAGCCTTCAGCGAGCATTCCTATTTGTTTATTTTCTGCAATTTTAATTGCCCTATTCTCTTCCACGAAGGTGATATTTACAGCAGACCGTCACGCCAAAGTTTTGGCGCCAGCATTTTAAGTGAACAAACGTCGAATCACGCATTCCCCTCCCTTCGCCTTCCCTCCCTCCTTCCCTCTCTCTCCCCCTCCCCCCCTCCCTCCCTCCCTCTCTCTGTACCATATCACCGTTTGGAAAGGAGAAGGGGAGAGGGGCATAGGCACAGACAGGCAGAAGGCGAGGTATGGGCAGTGAAGGGGCATAGCTCAGACTCAAGCTTTCTAACCCTCTGGCGAGCCTGCAACTGCATCGCGTCGCTCTCTCGTCCTCTCTACGCCAGAACGGAATAAGTGACCGCAAGTCGTTTATGCGTGGGGCGAAAATGCGTGCGCCTACTCGCTGCATCTATACATCCCTCTCGGTGTGCACGCAACTAACTGTCTTGCATTGAAATACGGAAGGATTTTGAGCTGACCAACTGCCTCCACTCTCTCCTGTCCTCTCCTGTCCTGTCCCAAGTCACGGAACTTTGCTGCCGTCCACCTTGTTGTGGCTTCTCCCCCACTTGACAGACCCCTACACTGATCTATTGGCAAATGCTCGAGCTTACACACTGGTTGATGGAACAACGCGTCGCCTAGATTTATTGTGTGCACTTACTTACTTACTAACCTACTACGTGATAGCTGAGCGTTCACTCCACCTTGGCTGCAAGTCCTTAAGTACCCCTAAACCTTTCGGAAGAAATTAGACACTTATCACATCTTACTACAGGATCGCAAAGCCACTGCTGTCCTGAGTTGGACATACGTTGGCTCTAGCAAAGGCGACTTACACTGCGATGGCTTCAAATGCACATTTACATATCGCTAATAAAGTACACAATTTACTACCATCCCTAATTGACTCACATCAGTGAGAAGGCAAGGCATTGATGTATGTACAACAGCGGCTATTTGTCACTGATCATCACAAATGAATAAACTCGACCTTTGGAAGGACTTTTACCCTACCAAGAAGCCGCATAATGCATTGTGCTTCCAAAGGACGAGGCGGTAAAGGCGGTAACTTGTGCACATCCAAGAGTTCTTCGTAGTCCTCCCAAGGAACTCTTGGAGCTCACCACACTCCATTTCAAAGCCGTCTATTTACTCTGTTCCAGTATATTTTACTGACTGAAAAATATCAATGCTGATACGAGGAGAAACGTGTTTGGGTCGTTTTTCGTTCCCCAAATGCCATCTACGAGACTGAAATGAGGCTTTCGCTTTGTTAGCGCACAACATTACAAAGAGTAAGGAAGGGACACTCGCCCATATCACAGGCATAGTTGGGCATCTGGGGCCTAATTGCCACATTTTATAGTCATTTAGTCTTCCCGGAGCCTCTATGGTATTACGGGCAATTTAGGAAATGAGTTTTGTGAAGCAAATGACCAATGTATCGCTTAGGACGCAGATAATTCCCTACACTGAAAAAACGTTGTCTGATGAAATGGTAAAGTGGCACAAGGTGGGACCTGTGAAAAGGACTGCATTGACTACACAATCAAGGGGCGACTGCATCCACATCGTTCAGGTCATGACGTTCTCATTACAAGATGCGATCAAGACCCTTGTAGTGTGGCAGTGCTTGCTTGCTTCCTTTGTTTATTCATGTTAGGTGGATAAGCGATGATAGTAAACAGTGCCGCAAACAAGCAGGTTGAGTTGAAAACCCTAAAGTGGATGTTGACGTCGGTAATTACAACAGACAAACCACCCCTCTTGTGAACAGCGGTGGTGATAAGGCATATGTCAGACACAGTGCTCTGAGAATATTAGCGCTATGAAACTGAAGGGTCAGATGTCAACGACAGCCTGGCTGCTAAACTATTCATTCACTCACTCCTCCCATCACGGATTTAGCGAATACCTCATGATTTGCGTACGTTCTTACTCAAGTGTTAACTATTTCCTCTGTATCGATTCCAATTCAAACCGTGCCTATCAGGTGTCATGTGGCCTGTCAAGTTAGAGAGTGCACAAATTTACTTTGTCCACCATTAATGCTGCAAATGGAATGTCACAGCAGTAATGGAAGTGAGATAGGTGGACATTACATGAGAAGCACACAGATACACGACTGTAAACCCTGTCGGATGAAGTCAGCAAACAAGCCTCGGAAATTTTGGCTTTTAATTATTTTCCATGCGGCAAAGTTCCATCAACTCTATCTTCGCGGCACGCTATCAAGAAGGAACTTCAGTTGCTTACTTTCATAGCTGAGACAGTGGCGAATGCAACTTTGATGAAAGCCACAGTTTGATTCCCCAGAAGTGCGTACACTGTAAACAACGTTTCTTCACACTTGCACAACCGACTAGAGCATTTCAGTTGACAAACTTAGTCATGAGAATTGCATTAGCACCCTGCAAACAGGGCAACAACGCCCTGTTGTACACTTTCTGGACAAATGCATTACCAGAGCCTCAGAAGTGCAGCAGATTGCCAGCGTCTACTCTGCGCTTAGTCACTGAAGCTTGGGGAAGAGCCTCCACAATCAGCTTGATGAATCATATTTCCTATTTAAGGGAGATACACCAAATGATGAGTTATTTTAAAAGTGCCGATGCCGAGAAATTAAGTATTATTTGAGTATGTACTCATCCTGCTTAGAGTTTGCACTGATCCAAACCTCAATTAAGAAGCGGCAACTTACATTAATGTCGTGCCGACGACAAACACAAATGAAGATAAAAAGCTAAAGTGCGCAAAGTATGAATCCAGTCAACTATAGCTCTATTCTAATTTTCAATCAACCCGCAAGCTTAAATAGACAAATAGACAAACCATGATACTTTGATTAAGAATTTTCACCCAATTATCACATGGTACGTCTCGATGCCTAACCGACTTAGTCGCATCACCACAACTCCATTTTAGACAAGCCAAAGTCAGTCGGATGTTCCTGTTGTTCGCTTTTGGACAAATTCTCAATCTACCGACACAAAGACGTTTTTATCCTGTTGAGTCTATTCTCCTCCCGCCGCGATGGGTTGTCAAACTTCTCCTCCCTCCACCCGCAGCCCCCACCGCCCCCCACTCGCGAGGAAATTTCAATTAACCCCGATTAATTTTAACACAATCATCTGAGAAAGAAAAAAAACTTGTCGATGATTCACTTAGGAGGAGAGAGAAAAACTTGGTTGTCGCAGTGGTGATAATGAAGGGGTTTTAATGAGTTTCAGCCATCTTTGACTTATGTGCTGCCAAGTTATGTGGTCGAGTAAACTCCATTTCCCAAAAGGCGGAGAACACGGATGCATTAGGTAGTTCTCAGACACCAGTCCACTTTACAAGTGTGGAAATGCACGGGAATCCCTCCACTAAACCGGGTTAAGAGCCATTTTTACTAAACAACTTAGTACTAATCTTGTTCACTTTTATGATCTTAAGCAACAGAGTTTGAACATTTAGCTAAGACAGGTAAAGTACGGACATGAAAGAATTGGCCAAATGCCGAATAGTTCGCAAGTCGGGACAGATGCATGACGAAAAATCTACTCTAATTTACGAAGCATTTGAGTATTAATTGCCCAATCCTCCTAGAATCGCTTATTTCGTCCTATCCACTGAATGCAATCCACGAGGAAGGGGAGTTCGTTTGCGCCGTTTCTGGTTGACTGACCAAGGCGGTTTGCAGCGGCTAGAAAAGAACACCACAGATGCTTGCCCTATTTTGAAATTAACACGACAGAAAGGCAGAGGAGCAACAGGGAACAGAATCCCTTATAAAAGCGAAAACGCTAAATCTTACGGAATGGTGCGGCACATTTGGTCCACATCAACACGCAGGGGTCCATTGGACCACATCGGGATCGCCCTCAAGTCAGAGCTTTCAGGGGTTCCTTCATAATTCCAAATATTTAAATGAACAGCCGGGAAATTAGGTTTAATTCGTCAGTAAATGAGTTAATAACCATTCCTACTTATTAGCGAGCGTATTTTCAACAAAATCCATACTTTGGATGAGCAATTTTGAGGGCTTATCAACCTAGGTGATTCCGCATTTTCAGTGATTCATATTAATCTACTGCACTATCTAAGTGTAATCTTGGTTCCTGTTCTTGTTCTGTGAATAAATTTTGTGCTGGATTGGGACACTAACCCATTTGGAAGAGTTGGATACAAAGCCTCCAAATCTCACCTACTTGCTGGAGCCGCCAAATTGACAGTGAATGCTTTGCCTTAAGTCAGTAAGATATGTGAGATTCAAACATCCATGTCGCAATCTGCTTTAGCTTACCTCCGCGCTACTCTACTTTATCCAAGAAAGGGGAGCAAATGCGGATCACCCAGCTAAACCATCCTCATCTGTTCGCAGGTCACAAGTAACTTAAAATGCTAAATTTCATCCTATAGTTAGGAGGTTGGGAAGTCACACCATGCCAGGCTGGGACAAGGTCACTCAGTAACACTGGGCCGAACCACATTTTGGAAATCATTGACACCGACAGGTGAATGGGACTCACGCAATTAAATTGAAACCCACTTTTTGACAGCCACGTCTACTCAACGTCACAAAGCCTCCTCGCTCAATAACTATCAACTCGTCCTACCCGTCCAATGAAGGGTTATTACTCCTTCATCACCATGAGAGCGAGCAATGAAATACAGTAAATCTGGTCAGTTCATGGCAGAGCGGTACACATTAGCAACTCCTCCTCCTCCTACTCGCAATCACAACAGCAATTAAATTCACCTAACCCATTCTCTGCACGTTTCGTGATGACATCATTTTTGAGCGGCATTTACCATCAACTGACAAGTAGAATTTTCAAGAGTTTATTTTACCCGTGGCGCCTATGGGTGAGTTGGATAATGCATTCACCGGTAATTCTTGACACCTATAATAAGTCGGCTGCCTTGACTGTAGCATCAGGGAGCAGGATTGGACAAAAGTGTCTTCACAGATTGAAATCAGCAGCCACAGAATACGGGTGGAGAGGATAAAGTTTTGGTCAACATTGTGTGGGTGCGAGCCACCTGAATAAGTATGGCAAGCCCACGGGAAAACTCGTGTACTTGTGGCACAATAACTGATGATAACGTGTGACTGATAGGCCTGTTGATGTTAAGCCTCCAGATTATAACGCGCATCGCTCCTGGGAGTTTGCCTCGATCAATCATAAAATACGGATGCGACAGCACGATTTCCACAAACCATTCCGTTGCCAGTCAGCCGTGTAGTCTAATTAAAGATCCCACCTTGTTTGTTTAGCCCAGTCAAGGGAGAGACCGCAACGGCCTGGTTGATAGCGATAACACCTTGCTTTATAAGTACACAGAAAGGTTGGGCTTGATGGAAGACACTTCAAGTAAGTTGCAAATAGCAACCACACATCAGTAAATAAGATACGTATTAAGTTTTCAAAAGCCACAATTTTTATACAACCGCGGATGGCTGTAGACCTGGGTCCCGAGGGCTGTAGATTTTGACAGTCTGCAAGGCCTCAAAACGACTCTCTTCGGCGGCAAAATGAAACAAGAAATTCAACACACACCAAATGCATCACAACGAACGCGCCTCTTCGGGAATACTATCTAAAGAGACAAAAGAAGCAATGGTGAACGAGGTGGACTTAACTCGAAGGCGCATAAAGACAAACTTTCGTAGAGCCATCCAGGAAGGAAAGGATTTAGACGTGCGAATTCTGCTTTGCAAGCCTTCACACGCCATTCAACGTCTTTAAGGAGGGCCCTAGCATTACGATGGTGACAGAAATTCACGGAGGGCTTGATTTTACTGGCCAAACACTAAAATAAACCATCCATTGTAAATAGGTCAATCTCACGAGACTAATGTACACACACGGATAAATGTGCGGCTTCATCAGCTACCATTCTTCTATAATTTGATCTCCTCATTTTCCTCAAGTGAAAAAAAACATGCATTTCTCCATCGCCCATTGCTTAGCTTTACCAATGGACAAACACAAACTCGTTCGTAAAAGCTTCAAAGGCTTGTGCAGAACCGCCAAGATGCCGATTGTTTGGCGTGATAGCCTAGGCCAGAGTTGGTGGAGAGGCTACTTAAGATGGCACAGACTGCCTAATAGTTCATCTTGATAAAAAATCGCCATAAAATTGACAAAAGTCACTGCTTAAAGGAGTTGAAACAACCACTGAAATGCTAAATTCTTAGTACGCTGTTGCGAGCCTTTCTGTCGTAGACAGGCCGCCCTGTCTCCTAGCCACGGCCACAGCCAGTCGGAATTTTTCGATCCAACCAAGCCCATCAGAAGCAAAAATCAACAAGATGTCTGCTCAAGTCAAGTGCGTATCCTCTCCCATCATAAAAATGCGCACAACTTCTGGTAAAAATCAAACTTCACTAATTTAAAGCTGTTCTACATGGTTCCGTAACAGGGAGATGGGCAAAAACTAACCATCTTGCTACATCGCAGTAGATGACTTCAGAGTCCAGACAACAACATTCTATGCTACTTAAAACTCGAACTCAACTCAGAAGTAGCACTTTCATGTTGACTCCACCTTGATTTGCTGTCGACCTGCACTTGATAGTAACAACGACGAGACCACAAGACTTCCAGCTAACATCACTTGATCCCCGCATTATTCTGAATTACCTTGCTAAAACTCATAAATTCTAACAGCAGAGAACAACCGAGCAATGTAAGTTCGTGCCACCTTTCGAAATAAAAATAAGCAACTGAGTATCCGCCACATAACTTCGCACACAAAATTTCACAACTTACTTCTAGGAAGTTCAGTTCTGGTAAGGGAAGTCTTGGCTCGAAACTGGTTACTTACTTTACAGATCTTAAAACTTGCTCCAGCTCATTTCAATTACGTTTAAACTTCCCGCTGCATCAGAGCTGCCTCCATGCTGAATGCTCATGGGGTCTAAGATAAGCCTGTTATACTGGACCCGTACTTTTAAGCACTTTACAGGTCATAAAGAACTCACCGTGTACCATTCGGCGGCACGGGACTGAACGTCTGCATCCTCTGTCCAGTAGAGTCGCACCACGAGTAGACCGCAGCACCGTTTCCATTGGCACCTCGAAATTGACCCGCCTGTCCAAAATAAGTCGCCTCAGGGCAGCCCTCATTAACCAGACACAGGGATAAAGGCGGGCAGCCGCTGTGGGTCACTCGCCCCAGGCTAGAAAATCGGTCGAATGTAGTTAACGAGGAGGCGTCATTGATTGACCTCTGATCCGTGTACAGAGAATTTTCAATTGGGGCCATCATATTAGAGTTGCAGAACGCCTTGTCCATTGTAGCCTCATAAAATGTGTTCATCGGTAGACGTCCTGACGAGGACATAAATCCCTCTGGAATTATGAACACAGAAAGGAAACGAATTTAATATCTCCTAATGTCTAGCCGGTGATAGGGTTCCTTGGGGTTCAGATAGACAATTTCCCGGATAAACTGTGCCTCAGTCTTGTTTAACTGATCATTTGACAGACATCAAGTGAGCATGCATGATACCTACGCACTTTAGGTGTGATCAAACTGAAATCTAATCAACACCACTAACGCATTTTGGTTGAGTGTTCCACATGACACTAATGATTCTAGAATATAGTGAATATTTAACAGCGTATTCACTGAGCGTACCATCAGACGGAGGGCACTGTAGCGGGCTTCCTTTTTCCAAGGCATACGAGGTTGATCCGGCAGTAGTCATATAGTCTGCGCCATTAGTGAATCCCATAGAGGTGGAATGATCCGGTAATTGACTACTACCAGGCGCATAGAAGCTCACCGCATCAACAGTATTCATCTGGGCTGCTTTGGCGTGGGCAGAAGCTGGACAGCAGAAACGCAACCGGTGGCCTTTGGACATTAAACAGATAGCCACAATGAGCACCACAAAGGCTATTGAGACGCCAAAGGCAATAATGATGATTAAGTAGATGTTGGTAAGTGCCTCCGCACTTTCGCCCGATTGGCCGCCGAGGACTGAGTCACCCATGAGGCCAAGAGTGGAGGTAGGCGGTAGAGTGGGATCCAAATAAATAATCAAGCTGAAGGTGGAGGAACGAGGCGGTGTCCCACCATCGGTGGCGTGAATCTGGAGACGATATCTCATCTGAAGAATTAAGATAAATGAGATTGGGTGACAACCGTACTTAGCTTGGCTATCTGTACTTATCTTTAAAATAATTCCTTCTACATTAATCTATTGATAACAGCGAACATTATTTATGTGGCAGAGCAGAGCCCTGTATCTACTGCGGCGAAGGATAACAAACTGGTGGTAATTATGGGTACCAACTCAATACGGAAGGTCCGAAAATACATGGCAATATCTTGCCTTATTTTAGGCATCCTAAAATTAAGCTTATTTATTCTATTCAAATTAGGGCACAATTGGAACTGTCCTTCACCGGAGATGGTGTAAAGTCGTGGTGAGCCTGGACGATGAACGCGGCGAGAAAAGCCCCGATAAGAGTAGCGGGAGGAAAAGCTAGTGTGCTTTTTTCTCAACACAACAACGCACGGTCACACTTAGTGAAAACAACCTTGAAGTATCTATCTTCCACTCCCACTTTACTTATCTCTCTCTCTCCCGGTTCTCCTACTTTACTGTTTCAATGTACAGGGTACACTGCCAAGTTCCCCTAGACATCTAGATAGTACGATATACCTTTTTTAGGAGAGAATAACGAAGAGCGGCACAAGCTAGCCTCATCATTAGACAAGTAAGTGTGCGATAGTTGATTTAAAATGATTGACACTTAGAACGGTCGCATTGTGGTGAGACTTAGACATCGTCAGCACAATGGGAGGGCTCGACATTCATTTGTGTCCGTATGCAACTCTAAAATTTAACTAATAAAATGTTAATTATAGTCGTAGCCATTGGTGAAGTAAATCAAGCGAATCTTTACAAAATTTAATGCATACGTATACTTTTTTAAAGAGAAGCAATGCCACCATCATTGCGACACGGACGATGGACCACCATGGATGTGTGAGATGTTATAAAAGATGAAATAATTCACCAGTTCTTATCAATAATCCGAGTTTAATCGGAAAATTTCTCAGAAACTACTTACAAATGAATAAAACACCCTAGTTGTAGCCATGTATTTTCCAGAGAATGAGAATAGTTAGTAGCATGCCAAGCGGTCAAATTTTGTATATGGAACAGGCGAGATCAAAGGACGTAAGCATACTGATGGTGATCGGACTAAAATCTGGATATACATAAATATATATGATCATTTTAAAGATTGTAAACACAAAATCCTCAAGGGAGAAAGTGGGAAGAGCAACGATGGGGGTGAGGGCAAATTAAGTGACACGGCATGAGAGGAGTGAAGGTAGTGTATGTTGCCTGCCTTAAATATTGACTTGCCTCTTTCGTCGGGGTGGATAACTTGGCAGCAATAAATAATTCCCCACTATCCTCGGAGAGGTGGAAAAGTTTTTCTGTGCCACTGACACTTGACTCTTCTGTCAGGGCGTACCGAATGTCCGCGTTCACGCCCGTATCGGCATCTTTGGCCTGCAACTTGGCAACTCGATATCCAATTGGTTCCAGGGCTGACATTCTTATCTTAAGAGAAACGACTTGCTTTCAAGATCTCTGAGCTATAAACTTCTTTAAATAGATATAATTGGGTGATTTATGCCCTCTGTCTTTTGTAAAGTACGCAAGCTTCACGATCCTTTCATTTTTTTTTAGATCACGTTCCAGCCCAACATGGCGAGAGAGGGCTTTGAGACGTTTGCATACCTCATATTTTGCCATAAAATTGGCTTTTCCATTTTAAGAGAAAGTGTTCTAAAGAGACCATTCGCTGTGATTGCCTAAATTAGCTAAGCACATGTCGTGACTAAGATCTCTTTCTTCCTCAGGAAGATAAAATTCGCTGTGCACACTTACCTCTGGAAGAGAGCCCGAGGTGGAATTGAGCCGAGGAAAGATGAAGACAGGGGAATGATCGTTAATGTCAGTGATCGTAATGCGCACCTGGGCGGTGGAATTCAGAGCTTTACTTGACGACCGTGGAGACGGTGAATCTCTCGCCACAACGGTTAGCAAGTACGACGATTTTGTTTCCCTGTCTAGCTGTTGCACTGCAAATATCGTTCCATTAGGAGAGATCTAGCAAGTAATGAAATGCGTATATATTTATAATACCATTAAACCATCTCTAAATGCCTTTCAGCGTCTTGATGCGGTGAGTCACCGGAATTAAATGTGATATTTGAAATGAAAGGGTTGGGTTTGCATCAAACGGTGGCAGTTGTGGAGGCTCTAAAACATTGCCCATTTTGGAAAATGTCCCAACCTCTCCAAAGTAGAGAAATGTAGAAAGAGATGATGCCTTGCTCAAAGAGTGGTTTCTTCTGTCACAAGTAAACTGTTATCCTCCCACCATATTTGAAGGGACTGCAAATGCAATGGACGATTTGCCTTTTAGCTTGTAGTTGTTTTTTGTTTTCTTCGCAAAATTACAATGACACTGCAGCGTTGACAGCCTTTTCATTCTAAAAGGAGGTTTTGATTGCCTGATTTCATGTAAAGCCAACTTATTGCCAAAATATTTTGTCATGAACTTTTAGACCATCAGTGGGCGCGAGTAGGATGATGGCAACAAATTGCCTAACAGACGAAGCCTCTTTCCCGATGGCGCCAGGTAAGCCAAGAATACTATATAGGAGTAAAAATTGTCTCATGTTTCGAGTGTGCTATGCTAAATTACTATACTTCTAGGTTTACAGCTACTGAGATATGAAATTCGCTCGCCGTAGAACATTCACTAGACTAGCGAATTATCACGCCAATGGAACCACCGAGACGTCTAGATTAAATGTGCCCTCACCTTACTAGCCAATCCATATACGACAATAATTTCGAACTGGAGGATGGTTGTTGATCTAGATTAAGCCAGGAGAACGCCGAGGCAGTGTCAATTATATACTTACATGTGCTTCGGCCACCACTTTGGCATCATAATGCTCCATTCCTATCACGACAGTTAATAGCTTCCCAGGTCGCCTATGCATTTGCAATGAAGTTTTATCCCCGCCCCCATGACTTGTCGTACGCCTTTTGACATCTTCAAAGGGCATTTGGGCTGCAGTTTTATGCAGACCGACATTATGACAAAAACTTGTGTGTAAAAAGTTGAGCGTTCACCCTTCATACGTACGTTAGCTAGCAAATATTGCGATGGCTGAATGTATGCAATGCAGTTTGCATTGTACTAACACCTTTTTAAGGCAATTCAACTCGAGTGCCACAAATAGAGTGCAATATTACTAATGGAAAGGCGTAATTTAATTTTATTTTATGTGATTAAATTACTCTCCGCACGAAATCCTGCAAGTTTTAATTTGCTAATATAAAGTAATGACAATATACATACCTTAAAAGGTGTGTCGGTCTCCTCGAGGAGGTAGTGGATCTCGGCATTGAGCCCGCTATCGCAATCTGAGGCCTGAACAATGCCCACCTCTCTAGCGCCACGTCTATAGGGTTCCGCATCTTCGTCAATTGAGAAGTGGTAATTTGGAAATTCGAATTTAGGAATGCAGTCATTCTCATCCTCAATCTCTATACACACCTCTGCTGATGTACGATACATCGGTCTCCCCTTATCCTCTGCTAACACCTTGAGTTGTGGTAAAGAAAC
>JADWOT020000006.1:3265342-3339902 GCA_036345935.2 Taenia hydatigena | reverse complement strand
ATCCATCCATCCATCCATCCATCCATCCATCCATCCATCCATCCATCCATCCATCCATCCATCCATCCATCCATCCATCCATCCATCCATCCATCCATCCATCCATCCATCCATCCAAGTTTTGCAAACGCACTTCGTCTGACTGCCATGTTTTTGCCACTGTATTTCGATGGACGACCCAGGAGAGCGGGCAACCTAATTGCGGTGTACACAGCACCCGCGCCGAATCGCGATGACGGAGCAGGAAAATTGAGGTCTTGGTCATGATGTCACTTTAACCACGAAGTCATGCTTGTGCCTACGGCACTTCAACTATCTGCCAAGGCCTAGATCACCTTTAGGCCACACATTCGGTCAACTTGAATTATTCGTACGATTGATCTATGTAAAGGCTTGTTGCCTGACACGATGAACACCAAATACCTCGGTGGACAAATTGAGCGCATTCAACGGCACCGAGTGCTGGTACATTTCCATATGTATCTACAGGAGGCGTTAAAAGCTGTTCGAAGGCTGACAAATTAGTACCAAAAGGTTGTATAGGCACTAGTGCCCTTATCAAAACTACTGGAGAGAAAAAGAATGAAGTTTTGAGGCATAAATATCTGCTCAAAGTCCCAAATGAATTGCTTTTCTCTATTCAGTAAATGTAGCAGTTAATATTTAGCTGCAAAATGACTATAATTTACCTGCTAATAGTTTAATTTTGAGTAAAAGTTTTCTGGGTTTTTCTTTTGTAAAAGTACTCCATTTCGCAGTATCTATGCCAGTCCTCCCCAAAGTCACAAGAGGCCGTATCACTGTGGAAGAAGAGTTGATCTCGACGTAGAAGTGCCCTAGAAGTCAGCGGACAGGCGACTCCTTTTATTACGCCATCACTAAAGTATAAACCGTAGAGATTGAAGAGACGGTCTTCTTCATCATCATAACGCAGTAAGACGTTAAAGAAACCAGTTTATCATAGCCCATGAAAGGCGGCAATCAACTTTGCACGGAGGCGGGATAACAGTTAATCCAAAACTCGGTAGAAAAGTACATAGAAATTCTGCCCACTGGATGAGATTGAATTGGTGAATAAGAAAATCACTGATTTTACACTGCTACAGGATGAACGCTTGTCTAAAAGTGGAAAAATTTATCTAAAATTCTAAAATAAGAAGTGAAGGCTTCTTTCTAAGCAGGTTCGTGGAGTTGATGCTCAACATTTATACCTCTGTGCCGCTGGGTTCGCATTTCTATGCGGCCAAGCTGCCTGTCTAGTCATAGGTCACATAGTGGAGACGTGGAAGGAGCATCACTTGCTCGCGCAATTTCGCAGCACAAGCAGCCCCATTATGGTTACCACACTTGTTACCACGGATTCTTCTTGCAGGAAACCCCATTGTGATGAGTAACTGGAACCCTCCTCAAAGCCTTAATAAACCACTTCGTTGTGCGAATGGAAGGTCCATCTTTAACACAAGAAGTAGGTGTAGGAGCATCAACGCAGCCTTTCAGTTATGTAGCCAGGAATCAAGAGCTAATTAGGTCCAGACCCGTCTTTGGGATCTATGCACATCGTAGTTAATTAGCTACTTAGGTAATTGGATAGGTACTCTGTTGGTTAACCATCCTTCACCGCCAATTCCAGAAGGCTGACACTATTCCACCCATGCACCATCTGTGGATTCATATTTCTCCTGATTCAAACCCTACGCAGTGACCAATTTTGCCAGGAGGATGTCGAGATACACGGAACTGCCACGCAATAGATCAACCTCACTTATGAATCTAAGCAAGCATTGAATATGGAAGTGACGAGAGCGTTGAATAAGTGGTCTAGATGATGTCTTGCATTCCCATCGCTTCATCATTTCTGTGCAAAGCATTTCTTCGCTGGTGTGATATTACGTACGAAGAAATCGCTGGACCAGATTTTATGACAAGGTAGACGTCATGGAAGAGGTTCGCAAGGAACACTACTCAACCTGCTGAGACGCACCATCCATCACTGACGCATCCAACGCCTTATTCTACCTCCAAATTTAACACCAAAATCCAGAGAGGTGTGTCTGTTGGAAACTCGGCCCTACCGAGTCATCACAAATGACTTCAATAACCTCCTTCCTTGTTCGCGCTGTCTTAACAAACGAAATGAACAAATGGGAAGGCAAGGTTAGCATTCCAATGTGACAGGAGCACTTTCATACACCGCCTTACCCACCTTCCAAATCCTAAGCTTAACACTTAATGTCACGTTGAATTCAGCGCCGTTTCAGTCGGCAACGTGGCTGATCCACTCACCAGTATCAGGCGATTTACCAATCAAACACGTGCCATCCAGTCATGTGGCCAGAAATAAATTCCTAACTAAGCACAACCTCGATCCTGAAACCAGTATAGATATTAATTAGTCAGATGGTTGAACTACTTTTCTGATGTTGCCCCAGTTCCGCCCTGGTACCTTCCGTGGCATCGTGTTCGTGCAAATAAGCCTTCCTTCTAAAAAAAGCAAACACTCGACCTAATTGCGTGGTCTAGAAGACTTTGCCATGCCTATATAAAAACTTTTTCTCTCTGATGACATGTTGGGTACAAGGACTTCACAATATTCGTTGGCTTGAATGTTCCGATGGCATTGCAGAGGTGTGCATAGGACTAGTTCAACTTGTCGGGGACCACCAACCACTCACTGTTGCAACCACCTTTGGAGATGTGTGTAAATTTGAAAATTCAGCTTCACTAAGTAATTATCAATTCCTTCTTTAATTCAGTCAACTTTACCGTGTGGATGTGAGTGGAGCACTTTAAACCATTTTCTCAGTCTTCTTCCAGACCCTACTCTTATACTTCAAGTGATGGTATAATTTACAATTGCACATCAGAAGGCCGACCGATTAAATGCGCCCCATGGCTTGTCACTTGCTTGCTTGTTCCTCGCAATCAGTTACCTGACGAGTGCTTTATTTATGTAGCACAGAAAGACGGGTGCGCGTAGGTCTAGCCGTTACTGTGATTTCAGTCGCTCTCCTCTCACTTTAAAATCGTATTCTCCCCCATAGAGGGTCACCAGAACGTGATGGATGCGATGTGGCATGGATTTGTTTGCCTTAGGATTGGAATTTAGCTGCACCTCCAGTGGACGAGCTTAGCGGCGACCGCAGCTGCGGGAGCAATAGTTTAGGTGCGGTGACACTTAAAAATGATTAAAACAATTCAAGCATTATGACATTGCCTTCAACTCTATGAACACGCTCACACTATCCTCCGTCATGCCCGTGACAAGTCACCTTTGATTTAAAGTATAGTGTCAGCAGCTTCCATTAATGTTTAGGGTAAGACACGCAACAATTCATTTTGCTCGCATAATCTAAACTTAAAAGCCATGGGTCTCCCAGGTCAAGCATCAACAGATGACAATGGCTATGAAGGTCTTGCACATTGTTCTTCGCGCCTTCCCACCTTCACTTCACCCTATAAAAGTACTTATAAAAAGACCGTCCGTTAATTCAATCATTGACTCAACCGACTGCACTAACAGCACCCCAATTGTCCTGTTGTGATGTGAATGACAAATTGTTTCCGTTTTACAACAATGTATTGTGTCGATAAACTCACCACTGATGGTTAGTTCAAACAAAACACTAACCTCGTCACCACCTGTCCCACATTTCCCAGTCACCACTTTATCGCAAAATCCCCCTTCGTGTGTGTGCGTGTGAAGCTAAGGCACTACATCTGCCACTCACCTACTCCATGCATTTGAGAGACGCACAAGAAAATCGTCGTTGTTGTCGTCGTCGTCGCCATCGCCGTCGTCGTCGTTGATCTCTTTTTCCCGTATTTAGAACAGGTAAGACTGGCAAACACACGAAAGAGGAGTCGATTTCGCCTCCGATTATGAGCATTCAAAAGTACGTCTGGCCTCAGCACACCACAGTCAGACAAGGCGACGACATGGGTGGAGGTCATGTGATTCCGTCGAGGTCGTATCAACACGTGAGTCACGTCGCGCATTGCCACATTTCACTCACGTGACCTCGAGACAACACAAATTGCCAGTTTGGGTGCGGAAGTGTTAATAACGAAATAGTCGAATGCTCACTAGGTGTCCCTTCGGTGTGCCGAACGTAGAACAGCCCATAGTACAGCAACCACAATGCCACAATGCCACAATGTCCACACCAATGGTGGTAAAGGTGTTTTAAGTTTTGTGGAGAGCACTCCCCAAGTCTCTATTTGGAAGGATTGTCTTCCGGTCAGATGATCAGTCATTTGAGTTGACTCCGTCTGACAGGAACATTGTCAACATTCGATTGTTTCTCAGCTGTGTCAAAACGAAACCAAAAACTTCCAACTGAAGTTGGAGGCTCAACGATGAAGAATGATGCTGGCCTTTTGATGCGACACTTCGGCACAAATTCTTACTCACCTTAGTACCTACAACCCGTTGGGTTAATCTTGCAGTGTGAAGGCTTATTGGTAGAGCCGAATCGTTGTAGCACAGTGTGTGGCTCACCACATCATCATCATCATCATCAATGGTGACTCGAGGTGTTTCCACTCACTGGATAGTCGTTATTGGCTCCAAAGCACAGTGATGCATTCAGCTTGCAATAGTGGGACTCAAATGAACCTTGCTTACCGTGTCACAGTGTTAGATGTTTTGAGTGTTTACTAATGATGTGATTTTGCCATCCACGAGAAAGGATTCCTTTCATGCTAGATTTCTTGCCATATCACCCACCAATCAACCAAAATGAGGTGCTCTACACGTTGGTGAGTTGGGCGAAATACCATTCAACACACAACGAACATTCACCTCCCTACAATCAATGTGTCTTGCAGGTGCTTACAGATTATACGCTTGTGTGTTCCGGGTAACTTGGTCAGTTGCCAAACGCGACATCACTGAATGGTTGGATGGGCTGACGACGTTTCCACCGACCACTAGCAGTGCATAAAGGAACCCACTTGGTGCCTACTAATGCGTGCGGTGCAACCCACGTTCTACCGGATTCTTGGCGCATCTGTGGGACCAAATATCTCCGTCTGACTTAAAACATTCTGTATGAGTGTTATTATCGTGACCACTTAAACAATGAGCATGGATCCCCTGCATCCACATGGTTTACAGCAATCCACAACCATTGCTTTGAGTTTATTCTCCCTTCTCTAAACACAGTTATCTAGGTAGAAGCTAAAGATGTGTTCAGCCCTAAGTGAGGTCCGAATCTTGCCACCGTGCCAATGCAACACCGTAGTGGAATAAATGGGTAAGTGTGTTATAGAGACATTTGGTCTGTTGGCGACAAGAGTTACATGTTCCTCTTTGACAATCTCTCTCTCCCGCTCCCAATGTTTTGTTGGTATACTGAATGACACGCGTGAATAAGTGCGGCTTTCAGTGAGTATTGCGCTGGCATTTACCTCCCTCCCTCCCTCCCTCTCTCCCTTTTGAGCGATGCGAGCGGATTGCAGAGGGGAGGTGCATGGAATGACAGGCTACTGGCCTGTGTGTCGAATTGTCAGAGTTGAGGTCAAATGCATTCAAGGCAAACAGTCACGTCATATGAAGCTGTGAGTTGGTCTATCAGTTAGTTGGTCAGATCTGTCCAATGAAATTCAGCCAATGGGCATCGATTTCCGATAGGCAATAGGAACACAGTTCATCACCCGAACGTTTCATGACTGGCGAGTAGGTGATTTTGTGGACTGGTGTGATGCGTGTCGCTGCAGTCCAAGAGGCTAACACTTTGCCTTGATGTGTAGCTGTTTGAAGATTGCTTTATCAGGCCATCATCACTGTCAGTCCGTTGAGTGGAGGCATTGTTCATTGTGGAGTGAAGCATCGAGCGTCGACATGACTGTCACCAAGTCGGGCCAAAATTGGGATGTGGAAGGAGAAGTGGAAGAGCATTGCGAACCTGAGAACCGTTTTCCCAGTGGTCTCATTCGTGCAGTCAGTGTCAGTGAGGTAGGTTCAATCTCAGATCACCACATTTAGTAGATGTTGATACGTTTTGCAAAAGATTCCTTCTCATAATGTTTAAAGTAGCTTTTGATAGTAAGTCTCACTTTCTGTTTGTTCATTTAGTAGCTGGGTTATATTGAGCTGGCTTAGAAATGGGATTAAACCTGTAGCATAAGGGTGGAGAGCTTGATGAATTGGGTAGGAGGATTGGCAGGACAGGACAGCGCAGCGCATGAGACGACTTCGGGGACGTAACAACGTGTACACTTCCTGGTGAAACCTTATTGGCAGTAGGCAGGAATGTTGGGGACCTGTGCAAATGAATGCCATGAATACAGTGCCTTCATGGTTTATGTGACTCGAGTATACATTCCAGACAATTGACCTCTATTAAGTTCAATGTTGCCTTCGGAAAGTTGACTGATTTTTGAATTTTTGTTGTCAGGAATTGTTTTTGCCATCATGAAGCAAAAAGGGAAGGTTTGTAGTCATGGATGCTCACATTGTCTTCCGGGAAGGGTAATAATTTGTGTTGCATTCAGATTTGGTATTCAGACAGCGAGGAGGCGAGCAATGGTGTGAGTGAAGAGAGTGGCGAGCGAAAAGACGGAGACCTTGACTCTCGTCCTCGTTCCTCTGAAGGCGCTTACCACCTCCTCCTCAAACTAACTCGTCAGGAGAGACCTGTGTCGTTTGGACACGTCTTCACCAAAGAGTGAGTGAATGGCGACATGATGATGTCTGCCTATCAATGTTTCCAATAATCAACTTCTTCCTCGAGGTCGTTGAGAGCCTGTGATTGCAGAACTGACAGACAATCCACAGGACAGATTAGATCCTTACCTCCAAGTTTTATGTTGGCACTAACCACTGGACTTCATTGAAGACGAATTACACAAATTGTAGTAATGTTTAGCATTAATGTTAGTTTTCATGCAGTCGAATCGGCATTGAACGGCTGTTTGTAATGCTCTCATGCCATAAATTGAACTTCCAAACCTTTGGTGGCCACTGTTAAGACGAAGACAGGTTTTGTCGGTGAATTATTGTAAATGACCTCGTATAATGTGCTTTGCCGCAAGGCTGGTCGGGAACTGATGTTCGAGGCTTTTCTTCGACACCACGTCTGCCAAGAAGTAGAGACAAGTCTGATCTTGACTCCATTAGCGAATCCTAAATGGGACCTCTTCTATAAGTGCCACCTGTGTATAGGGATAATGTTGATTATGATTTTAGTGGAAGGGAACTACTGTGAGCTAATGAAAATGTCCAAAGTGCAGTGTTTGGGCAGATGCATTTGGAAGTGAGCAACTTGAAAGGTTTAGTGGTGTTATTTTAATGGTGAGGGTGTAGAGTGGCCTTACTTTGCCTCATCGGCATCGACATCGCCAAAAGTGCCTTCACCTTACGCAACATTGGACCGATGTCTGACTACACATCAGCAGCTTTCCTTCTCATTTAGACGGAGAGAAAATGTGGTGAAGGTGGGAGTTGGCGTCCACAGTGAGGTGTTCACCTTCAAGAATGAGAAGACAGTGGTCAAGCTGATTCCCATTGAGGGTGCCATCGACATGCATGGTGGTGAACAAATGCGAGCATGTGATGTGTTGCCCGAGGTGATTGCAATGCGAGCAGTCTCTCAACTCGACACCTGTTGTTCACCTTCCGTGCCTGCGTCGGACCTGCTCGACAGCAGTACTCGAAACTTCGTGCGTTTGCGGCGAGTGAGCGTTGTGCAGGGCTCCTTCCCCTCGTACCTGCTGGCTGCATGCAAACGACTTCGGTCGGTGGACAAAGCTGCAACAGAGATAAGAAGTGAGTGTTTCATCGCAATTGGCGCTGTCCTTATTAAGTGGTTGATGTCGTGAGAAGAAGTGGCAAATTTGACAAGTTACTTGTTTGCCTTGTGTGGATGTCGATGCAACTGTTCACACCACATCCTCCACTCGCAAAACGCTTGTGGCACACATTTAATCGTGTCATGTTCCCACTTAAACGTCACATGGCTGTCTCTGTCGAGCTGACAACGACAGCAACCACACACCTCTTATGACGTGAATGAATAAGAGCTTGAAGTTAATTGTATACTTACGAGAAGGAGGGTGGAGGGCTTGAATCAAAGTGTTGCGATCTTCAACAGCGGCTTGCCACCATAAACTACTTTTGAGAATGGTTTGTTAAATGAGTTTGTTGGCGTGATTCAGCTTCACTCGAAGCGTTGTAAACCCACACTTGACCAATGTTGCATTCAGCTACACCTGACGACTCTTTTAAGAATAAGAGTGAATGAGTTGCGTTGTACAATGAAATGGGGAAAGGCGAAGTGACTGACGGCACACAGTATATGAGAATATTTCCCACGCTGCAAACAGCGGCCTTGTGTCTTGTAGATGTGTTCCCCAGAACACAAAAGTGGGTGGCTCTGGAGAGTGACTTTGGAGGAGACGGGATAGGAGACAAATTGGTGAGTAGCTCATTCGTCTCATCTGCCTGCATCCTTTCCTTTCTCACAAGCCTATTTCACCACACCAAATTTGTGTGTGCTTGCTACACAGCCGTCGTGTCTACAGGCACGACTGTCAATCTTCTGTCAGACCGCACTGGCCTTGGCGGTAGCAGAACGCAGACTGCGGTTTGAGCACCGCGATCTGCACTGTGGCAACGTGTTGATCAGTTGTGTGGAGGGAATGAGGGCATGCGAAAACGAGGCGCCTAGTTCGAGACTGGACGGAGTTGTCTATCGACCCTGTGGTGGACCGTTGGCCAGCATTATTGACTTCACCTTCAGTCGGTTGGATCACAGTAAGTTGCATCCGAATGTCAGCTTGCCCATTCACCCACCCAGACATTGTACAATTGGACACTGAACTGGAACTGTGCACCAATAACAAAGAAACACGAAGTTTGGCACGCAAGTATTGTGAAGAAGCTAAGACGCTTATTTGTGTTCAGTCAGTGCTTAGGGATTCCAAAACCTTAATAGCATGAGTAATGATGTTGGAAGTGTCAGGATGATGTTGGGAGAAGGCCCTAGGTAGTAGTGGCAATTTGGCATTGGCAAACATAATCTGAAGGGAATAATTGTGAGATATTTAGTTAATTAACCCTATTGGCAGCGGTTTGTATGGATAGAAGATGGTCTACCTCACTGAAGGAGATCGAATGTTCTGTTGGGAAAGAACTGAGACGAAAAAAGAAAAGCATTTACTGGGAGATGAAGTGAAATGCATATGGATTTATCTGGTTTAAGATCAGGCACCTCGTTTGCGACCCAATTGATTGCAACCTGTCACCACAATTTGGCAACGGGGACTTGTCACATTCTCGTCATGCTGCTGGCAAACTTGTTTAATCCTGCCAGTTTACTTGGTGTAGGTGGTAATTTGGGTAGGTGCAACTCCTGCGACTATTGAGAAAGAAGGGAGAGCATTTGTTGTTATTTACATGGTCGTAATTCATATCCCAACAGCTGACAAGTTGCTTGTGGGAGAATAGACCTTCATGTGGTCATCAGCCACACACCTCGCCTTTTGGAGTGATTGTGTCAGTGCTGTTAATAATCTCGCGTCACTCCTCCCCAAGCAGTTCATGTGTGATCTGGTACTACTTTTGTTGAATCAGCGTCAAAGTTGTGCACTTGCGGGATGATGATGAGCACTGCAGAATGCTTTGCAAGTCATCACGAAACTGAGAGTTGAGAATTGGATGTTATCCAAGAGACACAGTGAATGTGTACTGCATTTTATTCATTTGCATAGTTATTTGTCTCCATGTACGTATGCGCGATTAAAATGTTTTCGTTATGTCACGTTAGATGTAGCGCCCCTGTTCACCGACATGTCAAGGGTCTGCGAACGAGCTCGTATGAGGAAGCAGCCGATTGACATGGTCTACATTCAGATGCAGGAGGAAGTGGGGTAAGGAAGTTGATCCTCTGCACTCAGTGGCATAACTGTGCATTGCATAAAGATGGCTAGTGAATGTGCCTGTTGTCTGCAGGAACCGGTGGGAGCAATTTCGACCTCGGACGAATTGTCTGTGTTTGAATTTGCTTGCTCTTTGGCTTTGGAAAGCCGACAAGGATGAGGCGTGTGAGTTGCATTCGGATGCGGAGGCAAAATTGAAGTGGAGCATAATCCTGCACCTACTGATGAGGAGTAAATCCGCGGTGGAGTTTGTGCACAAAGCTGAATTTTCAGCATCTTTCCTCTTTCGGTGACCCCTAACCTGTCATCTCGTTGGTGTTAGAGTTCAGGATGCTTGTCTGTTTACAAACCAATAACTCATTCATTCCCCTGTATATTTGTGGTTGAGAGTGTGTTCACAGACTCTCCTAGGCTTTACGTGCTATGGGAATCTCTATTAATGTGTATCTGCATTTTTTTATCACTCGAATACAGTGATATCATAAAACTTAATCTAATCAAAGGGCTTTAAATATTTAAATTTTTGCTCCTAGCCGCAATAACATTTGTTCGACAATATTGGGAATCAAAATCTTTTTTTGATGTTAAAGATTTCTATGGGCAATTAATTGTCTTTGGATCATTATGGTAAGATCAAGCACGCTTGTTTACTTTGTGCATAATTTTTGGGGCATATTTGCAGTCAAGACTGCTGGTCACATCTGTAGCCCTAGCAAAAGGTCCGTTTTTGATGTTCTCCTTATTTTTACTTCCACGATCCGTCTTCAAGCATCCCCAGTTGTCGTGCCATCGTCCATTTGCTCTTGGTTGGCTGAGAACACCAAGCGATCAAAGTCATCAAACGACTGAGGGTAGTCGGCACTCCGCACTGCCTAGTTAGGTATCCCGTAAGGCTACGCAAACACCATATCGCCTTGCTTCTTCCTACATACACGCAACTACAGACATCTACGAGGAAGACTTGTCATTTGAGTGTTGTGCTTGGGGCTCAGTTTAGATTGTTTTGGTGAGATACGTACTTGATGCCAACGCAATTCGGTTGATTAGACGGTTCAGGGTTTGGTCGGCTATGGACCACTTGTAAACTTCGCGGTTCGTAATAAATTCCTTTGCAAATTTTATGATGAGGAATAAAAGACTACTTGAAAGCATTTTTGGGTTAAATCAGCCATCACACAATCTTTCGACTCTGCTCCTTTTATACAACCAACGAAGCTCAAAATCTCACCACTGATGTCGACTTTCGCACTTTGGGTTGGTTGTCAATTGGCGTGTGGACAATTCTTTACCACCTCCACGAAATTGTCCACCACTTTGATTGGCTTTACCCTCCGATCACGAGCTCTCAGCACTCACTCACTTTCCCATCACCGTGCATTCGACCCCCTTGGTGACACCAAAATTCACATGTGAAAGGCAGTGGGGAGAAACAGTCGGTTGTTGCACTGCATCACACAATTTCTGCAAAATTGTGCATTTGGGAGAAGTCTTTTTGGTGTAAACTAACTCCAAACCCACCTGACAATCTCGGCTACTTGAGTTTGGTATGAAAAGATACATGTTGGGTGGTCACTTGCGGTTGTGGGTAGTGGATGTGCGGACAAATGTGGCGAGTGACAGATGGTGGGTGACAGAGTGTTCTGGTGAGATCACAAACCAAGGTTGGGAATCGACGGTTTAGTCGTGGGTGGTGCCCAGTGCTGTGTGGTCAGTCTGTTGTTTCCGTGTGGTTATCTGCGTTGAGGTTGCGTGCGTCAGAGTGGCGTAAAGTGGAGGAGGATGGGTCACCAAACTCTCCATTGAGGTGGGCTTGATCTGGCATGCACACCAGTAACCACCGTGAAGGGTGAGTGGGGATCCCGTCTGACCTCGGTAAGGACGTGTACCCATGATGGGGGGGGGGGGGGGGGAGAGGAAATGTATCCTCACACCCTTCTCGTACCATGATATTGCAGACGGGTAGGTGGGTGTGTGAGGTGGTTGAGTTAGCGCGATCGCGGTGTCGCATGCTCTACGTGTTGACTGACAGATGAGGTCTTGCAGATTGGGTGTCATGTTTTCTTCTCATAAACAAATTGCACAATCTCCAGTGGCGTGGAGTGCGTTCGTATAGCATTTAGGTTGGGATAGCAATGTGCTTCTAACTATTTATCGAGACATCCATCCAAAGAATGCTGTTGGCGCCGTTGACGTAGGAAAAGGCTTTCTTTCCAATCATGCGTTTGAGTCAGCGTCCTCAAAGCAGCTGGACGAGCAAGGTGTCAGCAGTGTTGAGAAGCCTCCTTGACGATCGTGGATTCATCCCGCTGATCCAATTATGCAGAGAGGCTACTGTCTACGATGGACAACTACGTGGGCCGCAGCTAACCCCAACTCCAGTTGTCCTTCCACTTTCAAGCCAAGCAGGAGGTGAAGTTCAACAATTCACTTTACTGAAGCAGAAAGCCAGCGTCGATTATGCTTCTTAAATAAGAACAAAAAAATAGGATTTTCGTGTGAAGGGGGAATGAATGCGAGTGTCAGAAAAATTGACTAACTTCTCCTTCACCACTTAATCAATTCGTGAGTAAGTGGGAGAATAACTTCAACCGTGGAAACTCCCAAAGCTGCATCGTTTAGATTCCCCTGCACCGCTGCTGATTTGAAACTATTCGGCTTCATCCCCATCCCAGGGTAAAAAGGAGAAGTTTACTATGCTTATCCCCCAGAAATTGTATGTTTGGCGGATTCAATCCTCCTGAAGCGCCTCCAAAGGACACAGTGTGAATATGAACCTATGCTAAGCTTGCCACAATGCTTCCCATAACAATCTAATAGCATTTCACACATTACATTGCAGATAATGAATGCGAGAAGGCGTCAGGGATTCCTTTACTTTGTATATTATCCAGGTTTCCATTTCAATGGGAAATTAGCGGATAAGGCCGATTCAGTTTCGCCATATAGGGCTAAAAGAAGCAAGTAGTATATCAGTAATATTCACTTCTCGGGTTTGGACTCGATTAAATCAGAACTAGCATATCCTAGGCGGTCATCTCTCTGTGCAATGGGATCGGAGAGGTGGATTTATAAATTTTGGAGGAGGAGGGAGGAGGGATGGTTCTCCGTCGACCCCACCAACATTCCTTGGAAGTCTATCACGATGACGACTGACTAAATATCTGGACAAACATTCCTATCCACACAAGACAGAGATTGTCTGATCTAGCTAAGAAAAGGATTGGTGTCTTTTGCAACCTAAAAGACGTCATCCGTCTGTCAAGACGTGATCAAAAGCCACCGCGATTGCTAAAAATTAACCTCCCACCCGCTTGCTTTGGTATAACTGATATCCAGATTCACAGTCTATGCAACAATGGCGAAGAGATGCACAGGTTGTGATATCCCCCGATTGAATGAAGTACTGACGTCCTGCATCAGATTGCTTTTAGCATTCGATCAGCCAAATGTTCGATAACTCTAGTTCTTGGGTGATTTGCATTACCAACACCAGGGTAATCGCTTCACCTCACAATGGCTTGCCAGCTGGGAGAAGTGAAAGGCTTTTGGTAAAGATGGCCGTTTGAAGAGTCCGCACACCACACACTCCACAGCGGTAACAGCGGCAGAATTGTTAATGCATGCGGTCGGTAAACAGAGTTTACACCACCGGACTGTCAGTGTTCGAGGCAAACGTGAGTCATCCGCAGCCTAGGACGCCGCGGCTGTCTGGCGGTCTGCCAGGTGTGAGACATGTCTAACTCGCAAGTATGGTCCTGTTTTCCAATCGCCATGACTAACCCCCTTGTATGAGTGCGTCCCTTTAATCGTCCGCCGGGGCTTCCACTGCGGTCCGGACATTAAAACGCCTAAATGACGTTGTGATGGCCAGTGCAGATCTTCGAGGTCGAAGCTCAAAATGGAAGGCACAGTTGTAACATTAAGTGTACAGACTGTGACCTTTTGAGACTCACAGTTATAATTATCCCACTCTTCTGTTTCGTGTAGATAATTTCCAATCCATAGTGCCTTAATAACCCTGAACAGGTCTAATATGGAGAGAACAGCCGCATGATTGGGGTCTTGTGCATGTGACCCGCTTTTGTTTAAGCACTGATCACCGAAAGTTGTACGCTAGCAGTTGGTAGGACTCAGGTAACGGACTTCCCGATCGGAATCAATGATTTTCACATGCAACTTTATCCCGCTACTTTGGCCGCTTAGGCAGCTTGAAAAAACTTTATTCTATCATAATTCCCTTGACAAGCAGAGGTTCCAAAGTCCCTAGGAAACGTGGAAGTTTTACTCCTCCCCAAGAGCAACGACTACGATCTCAGAATTAATTGAAGTTGGAATATTTATATTCCACTACTGTATCCAAGACAGTTAAGTGTTCAATTTAAAAAAAACTTCCTCGCAAAGACTGTAAAAAGCCAAAGTGGTATTGAAGTACGTACATACAACACTTCGCTTACTTATTTAACTCCATCCTTTTCACTTCGGCTGGGTACAAATTCTGTCCTAGTAATACAACTTTCTGACTCTAGGAAGGGTTCGGGGCGCTACGCATATTGCCAACTTACAGGAGAGCTGGGAGACTACTGACGTGGCTCAAAGGGCATCCGTCAAAGCCAGTCATCCATCTCATCAGATTTGCCAAATGGTACAACAAATGATGCCAATCACATCAGCAACTACCTTTGTAAGTGGATTGGGGAAGTACTTTATTCCAAAATGTGGATGAAGCCTCAGCAGTGAATTCCAAAATTGACTTGACTTTGCTTGGGATGAGCCAGAGGTACCCATGATCCAACCCATCAGATGAGTAACAACAATATGCCATCCCTAGGCTGTGCACCATCATTTTTCCTTCAAGCATTGCCAAATGCTTTCCAATCATGGCTTCAATGGTCAGATCATGGTAAACGAAACTTTGACAAGCAGTGGCTAAGTAAGCCATCATTTGCTTGCTATGAAAGCAAATCTACGGAGGAATGCACAAAAAAAGAACTAAGAATAAACAAGAAGGAGGCCAATATAGTGCACTTTTACTACCAACTGAGGCAAGTTTACAACCAAAGGCGATCACTTATGGAGTAAAGATAAAAGTTCAACGGTACCACACTTTCTGGAGGAGACAGGAGACGATGGTGAAGAGGAAGGAAGGAATAAGAGAGGTATCGAGAGTCTGCACTTACCAAGACAACTAGAGCAAATGCCTAGGAACCATCGTCTTCATTGAAGCATGTTCAGCAGTTTTCGATAGCGGTCTTTTAACCTAGTCCGTACCTTCCTCTTACACTCCTTTCTGAACTGTTTTTTCTTTTCACCATAATGCAGATGGTTCCTTTTGAAGCCACAAAAATATGAAAGGGTTCTATTGGTCATTTCCTGAAGGAGGCAATATTCCTCAACCCATTTCTAATCCTCATATTGGTCGTAGTGCACCAGTCTCTATTGCTTTATGCTCACTCGTATCAGAAGGGCAGAACTCAGGAAAGAATTAATTTGGAATGGGCAGATCGTGGTAGAGGAAGCAATCCTCCTTGCCGCTCCAGTAGGGCACTTAGGCCACTTAGGTTACAAAACGGACACATAAATGCCTTAGGCTGGCCAATCCTCGTGAAAATTCGTCCAGTTGTACTCTCTATGATGACCTGTGTTTTCCGGACTAATCATCGGAAGCATGAGTAGACGCCTCACAAAAATCTTGCTTACGTAATATAACACGGATATGCTTCAAAATTCTTACAAAATTTGCTCCAACAAGTGATACATGTAGTGCTGTTCTCTCTTAGGAAACTGATCTCGAGGAATTGTTTTAGTCTGACGCAATAAAATGTGATTGCAAATCTGTTCTTCCTGTCTAACATCGACGATGAATTCACGATTGCTGACCTGTTTTGCTCATATAAAGTCTACGATAAGTAACAAATGTGCTTTTGGAAGAGGGTAGCTGTAGTGATAAAGAGGAGGAGCCGACCACACTTGGCGAGGAGCGAAAGAACCAGGGCTGTCCCCGTGCTACCATGAATATATACGACAGTAACTCGATCCAGCCAAGACGCAAAATTAGGGTGGGCCTTTGAAGCTTACCATACTGTTTCCATTACCTACCTACCGACACGTGGTCAGAACACAAAGAAACCTAGTAACGCAAAATCACTACGTCCGCTTCCTTGATTAATTCGGCCGCGCACTTTCCAATCCACATTATTTGAAATTCTCTCTTGCACACCCTCATCAACTTTATGCAGTGCTTCCAATAGTCTTCAGGCTAACAGATGTCATTTGTGTTACCAATTTGGATACCATCTAACATAAATTCCGACTTGTCAGAGCACTGATTTACTGAAAAAAAACGTTAAGTTATTGAGTGCTAGAACGGCTTCATCCAATGATAAAAGTAACAAAAATAATATTCACACAACCCAATTCAGACATCGTAATCACATCAGGAAACCATCAAATTGGCGCGGAGATATACTTACTCCGATTTTATTCAAATAAACATATTGCTTGTGTAATTTGCCCTTATTTTGTATACATATCGACTTAATTTGTACGTGTTTGGAAGAAAAACTACTTTCATATAAGTCGTGCCAGTACGATAGCAAATCACTAGGCTAATTTAAAAATAAATAATTCAGTCTGGCGCTGTTGTTTGACAAATTCGTCTCTTCAAATTGCCATGGTGTACACGGCATGGTGGCGTCCGGAACGGATCATACGTCGCTCATGATCAAGCGATGTCTAACACAAAGCATTGGAACAGATTACTTTCTGGTTGAGTCCAGGCTGCATGGATATTCAAAAGAAAAAGGCGTTCCAGTTTTATGGCATAGAAACTGTAGCCATCATACTCGAATTAAATGCATGTTGATCGATGTGACATAATTTTCGCCAGTGTTGCAGGCCACTTTAACCAACCGCACATTTAAATTCACATGCATCACTCATTTTAATATCGCTACTACTTTATCACCCCGGAGTCTTCAGTAAAGTCGAAAGAAGCTATAATACCAGAACAATAGATGCATTGCCGACATAGAAGGGACAAGGAGATATTTTTATTGCTCCATGGCAATGCTGCTCAGCAGAAGTACAATGGCTGAGCCTTAAGCGTCCGCGTAACCAAAACGACGAGTTGAAAACAACCAGTGCATTGTAATTAATCCCTTAATTATCTCTTTAGATTGCTGCTAAACAGAAACATCATGTTCATAAAGTCATTCTTCCCTCAGCGCAAGTCATATTTTGAATTGGTTTTTCCAACCAGACGCCCTCTAAGCTTACCCACCCGCAAAGAGTAAAATGCGTAATCTTTTAGAGTAATTTTTCACAAATTTGAGTTTTACGCACTTATGCAAGATTTATCTGGGATTTTTATGAGCCAAAAACCAGGTGAATCCACTCCTTCACCAAAATTTGTGGCGGTGATATAATCGCATTGATCCAAAATTGACGTAGTCCACCAAATTCGCTTGCTCATTCACTTTCATTACCATGTAAATGCTCAGATTCTCACAAACAACGCACCCATAAACGCATCAGCAACATACAACTGACGCATTCTCGTGTACTCAAGGCAAACAGACTTTCTTGCGAGGTTTAAAAAAGAAACATAATTGAATTTACTTCAAGTAAATTTACATAGTTCTCTGATGGGGTTGATGGGGGTGGCATCACCACAAAGGCTATTAATAGGGCTTGACATCAGTGCTAAATCTGAGATTATTCTTAAAGTCAATCTTGTGGCACCCGATTTGCTCAGGCGCACGCCCAAGCCAGGGCTTTAGACTTTTGAAGGCGTAATATCAGAGTCAGCGCAAATAGTACAATGCAGGCTGCATTTCTCGTGACCCGAAAATGATTTTTAAGCATGCGGCACATAGTACATGTGAAACTGACATCTATTTTGCTTGTAGTGATATATGACTCCTCATCACGCTTAAAACATTCCGATGACACGGGGTGTGACAACAACCTATGCTCTGCAACTGAGGCCACCCGAACCGATGAAAAAGCGAATTGGATGACAGCTTGAAATATGGTATATCATTGGCAGAAAGTGCGATCCTTAAAATCAACACTCCAGTGGTCAACTCCAAGCAAAAGTTACATGCTTTGAAACTGATATAGAGAAAAAAGCATCCAAATGAATGATGAAACAATTCACTAGAGCAGCTGAAAGGCAATAATTAATTCAGCTAACCCACCCCTGGCCGAAATCGTGACAAGTGGGGGTCCATTAGTGTGTTTCAAAAAGCCACGCTACAGTGTGGAGGTACAAGCCACTGAGAATGAAGTAAAACGAAACAATATGGCAATTATTGAACGGAAATTTAGCAATATTGAGTAAGCGAATTCGTGTTAAATCAAACTACAACTGCGAAATGACAATGCGTGTGCGGTGGTGACTCCCATTTTACTTGATGTAGCTTACCAACATCACTTGTGCATGCCCTAAAATGTGTAACACCCACCAAAGTATTTCACCTCCCTTCTCATCTTTCAAAACTGCTTATTTGCTCAAAAATAAACCGAATTTTCCTTCTCAGACTATCATATGATGTCATTTGCACCTGAATACATATAGTACTTAAAGACTTTTCAGTAGAAATAATTTCCAATACAGCCAACAATAATGATTGCCATTTTGAACAAAATTAGGGCAAAAAGTAGTCCAAAACGAGAAAGATGGCAAGGAAAAACCTCCATTCAACAAATCACTCAATTCAACAGACCTCCAGTTCGAATAGGCATAGCCGTATCAAAAAATGCGCTTCAGATGTGCCGCAAAGTACCACCGATTCTACTGGTATATACGCGCATATTTCGGCCCATTTAGTCGATTTTACAAAATAACCTTTATGGACAGTAATGTGCATCTACATGAAGCTCAGACTGTGCGCAAGATCATTGTGAAGGCAGTTAAGAGATCAGTAAAATTAAAAAGTGAAGGGTGCGCCGAGCTATCAATAAAGTACGACTCCTTGAGGCGTCATTGTGAAAATGGCTGCAAATTCAGCGTGGAGAGGGTCTATGAGCACATTCTCAGCATGGATCAATGTGGGAAGGGTGCGCTGCCAGAATGCAACAGTGAATAAGCGAGAGGAGACGCACACTCAAGTAGCTCTACACACACTCACACACCTACTTACTCACGAAGTCGTCTAAGTTCTCAAAAATACAAGCCTTGCACCATTGTTATTTACTTGCTGGCAGCCAATTAGGCAAGCTTACGACAGAAACACTGCAATAGGCTTTTACGCAGTCTGCCCGACCAATAAAACAGCGTCAGAGACACCAATTTCACTCTACCGACCCGGATTCGGACGACCACAACGATGGTTCTAAAAGTTCAACCATCAAGTGTGACGAGCTAAAGGAGGCATCGCGCGAGCAAATGCACATTTTTGACCTGACACTTGCTCTCAAAATAACAACAATGACAGGGGCACAAAGAGGTTATCAGATGTCAACACCCCAGCCACTACTCTCATCACACTGTTACATATCGCTATCGCATAATCGGCAAACAGTTTCAAACCAGTTGCTCAGTAACCCCATTCGCTTCTCCTACCATGATATAGACGTACTGTGCTTCACCCTATTGATTCATGCTGTCAACGATACGGAAAGTAAAAAACCCCAGACGCCTAGGTAACAAATAACTAGTTTCATTACCCAATACCATTGACGGTGGACCAATAAGTGGGAAATTGATCCAAAATCTGCTTGAACAGCTGCACAAATCCACAAGGCAATAGATCTGCAATTAAATCGCCGTTAGATTAACAAAAAAGGGACAATTAAAACCAATTGAGCGCATGACTAAGAACTACAGGAAAATCAAATTAGGCATACGCGAGTTCTGGATTCTGAGCCACTTACCGTCAGTATGTGCACATTTTTCCCCTGTGTGTAGCGACATTAAATTAAAGGGGCTCAGTACAACGAAAAAAAAAAATATGCTACACGGTGACCTAACTCTTTTCTGGAGACAAACTACGTGACGTCATCCTACGAGAATGTAGTGGAGGTATTTGAAGGCAAAAGGCTACAATTTACTTGTGAGAACAAACTTTACCGAGACCTGTTATACGATGTACCTTGCAGAAATAATAATGCCCACATTATTGAGAGATGATAGAACATCAAAGGTAAGACTACCATCAAGTATCGGTGTTGTAAAAGAGTACCCTACAGTGTCAACTAGAAAACAAAACGAAGCCGCCTATTTAGGGGAAAAGGCACCTGGAGGAAAGGATTCCCATGATAAAACACATTTGCATCATTAAGTGAACGCAAAGAAACAGGAGCCAAAGGCGCTACACAATAATAGAAAGAGGACTTTGATGTCGTGCCACAACACGCATATGCACGTAACGAAGAGAAGCAATTAAAAAGGATGCGAGAAATGTGCATAAAAATTAGTTAAAAAGCCCTAAAAACGCACACAAACACAAACACGCACATCAAAGTGCAGACAATGAAATCTAACTCACAAAGGTGTAACGGAATTACGATTCGCCGATAAACGAAAAGGAGGCTAACCTAAATACTGGTAACAGAAAAGTGAAGTCAAAACTCATATTAACATCTTATATCTGCAGAAAACCAAAGAACTGTGCAATGGTACAGCTCATTAAAAATTCACAGATATCACATACATAGGGGTAAGGGTGCACAAAAAACACCTTTTCATTCAGAAAGTAAAGAATAAACAGACGTCTCCCGAGCATAGTAATGTTAATGTACAAAGGCTGAGTTACCTAAACGTAACAGTAGGATTATCGGTAGCGCCCAAAGAGGCACTTTTTGGGAAGGCGCTGCCTACAGGTATGGAGGTTTATTTAGATGGTTGTTATTTTGGGTAGAAGTAGAAACCATGTAAATGGACATAGAGCTTCAAATGTTAAGTTCGAGAAAGAACTTCCGGGACTTGAAGAGAAGAACTTCCATTGGACTAGCCAGAAGCTCTTTGAGCTGTGCTTCACCGTAGGAATTGGCCATGAGGTCTAGCAATAAAGCAATCGAATATAGATGAACGTACCAGCAATAGCGGCACTGGTTTCGGGACAATACCAGACGGTGAGGATAAATTTTAGGTAATCACGAGGCGAAACTTCGTGTCGAAGTGGAAAGACATACTTGTACTCGCAGTCGGAATCGGTCTCTGATGGTTCAGGTGTTAATGCGTTCATGATGGGTGCATATTCTGCAATAAGCTTAAATTCTTTCACAATGTTGTGTGACTCGACCAAACGTATTGGAATTTTCGAAAAAGCAACTGAGCATCAGACGGAGAACCAATGGCCCGACTCGCCAAGATAATCAGGCTCGATCATAAAAACCCCAGAACCAATATCATGAAATCAACCCCACCGCCAAGTTAAACAAACAACAACTACATCATAAATAAGCTTGAAAGAGAATCGATGTCAGAAGAAGTTAAAAAAGTAAACGCAAAAAACACGCTGTGACAAATTGTTTTCCATGCAATCGGTAAGATTATAAGCCACACACTTAAGATATAGATTGCTACGGGGATCTTCACGCTGAAGAAGTGGAACGAAATTCGTTTTTCTCACTGTTATTTAAGGATGTGCATAATATATATGCTATTTTCCGTGCCCAAAGGTTAAAATATAGATGAGTCTGGACCAGTATTGAGGAATTTAAAATAAGAATAAAAGCCATCCAATAATGGTTCGATTAACGCAATGAAAATTTTTCGCGACTTGTCACTTAAAAAAACTAAGATAACGAGACAAATCTTAGACTTCAGAGCTGGCAACGACGCCTCTGCTGCACCTGTGGCACGTCCTTCTTCCCCTTCTCCTTACCGATTACCCCAAAGCCTAACAAAGTTATTGCACCGTGCCCTTGCAATACTTACTTCTGTTAAATGTACTTTGGAGATCAGGTGAAGAAGGACAATTTTAATCCGATCTTAAACGAATGTCGTCGCTCTCCAGAACCCTCGACGCCCTCGTCTTAGATATCTCGACCCAGCTGTCCCATCTCTTCCTCCTCATAGTAAGGATAAAAGGAGAAAAGATAAGGACGGTATGCAGGCACAATTGTCGGTGTAGAAGAATGAGTGTAGTACCTTTTTTGTTGAAACTGCCTTTTTTGTCAAGGTTACAGAGGTGGTCGTATTGCCCTAGCTGCATAGGTTGGCCTCCGGGCCATGCCAGCAACTTATTTCCCTCCGCCCATTGAATATATGTGCATTCTACACTTACATTCTGCCTTCTTTTACCATCAACGGAGTCTCAGGACGCTAGAGGGTGCTTTAGTAAGCTCATAGGCCTCTGTTTTTAGCATTAAGCTCAAATTGCTTTTGTTGCTTCCCTCCCAAAATGTTTAACGCAAAATAGTGGAAGTTATAAATCAAAACATATTTTTAGTAAAATATTGTTATTAGTTTAAGAATCATATGCATGTGTTAAAAAGGCTTTTTGCTTGCAGAATGTGTTAAGCGACATTATATTCAAACTTGAAAGGGCCGTGAAAGCAAGCAATAATTTGCCTAAATAGACATCGTTAAAATTTGACTTGCAAATCGACACATATTTATAAGCAGCAAATTCGATATCAGTTAAGGTAGTTTTGGCCTTAGAAAGCTAATTAGCTTCTCTTCGCTACCGCATTTTCATTATTTCCCGAGGACATAATTTGATAACCCCCAATTCGGTACATTGCGCGCTATTTGATTGCTCTTTTAGTCGGGACACGTCGCTATCCGCAACATTTTGGGGTTGACACTTGTCTCTTGCACCTTCATGCCTGTATTGGCTTATAATCGCTCCCTTACATCCATTCTTATCGTTTTTTTGTCTCTACTTTTCGGAAATATTGTCTGGCTTTTTGGGTGCTTACATTCATACCAGTAGTTCACACAAAATATCCGCATTTTTTTACGCTTTCACTGATGTGTTTTTGCGCAGCCTATTTATAGGCATCCATTCTAGCTGTTTTATTCATTTGTTAATTTCGTAGCACAGTGATTGTTGTTGATGAAATCCTGGGTTTTCCAAATTTTCTTGCAGCTAACATTCATGCGTTTTTAAATGGATGAGTTAACGGACGACAGTCAGTGGATAAATGGCACTGTGCTGGAAATTCCATCTGAACGATGCCCTGTTATCTTGGATCCCTTGACGAGGCTTAATTTTCGAATGCTTATCGGCGATATATTAAAACTGTCACCGTCCCCCATATCCATTGGTGGGTTTCTAAAAGCGTAGATTTGCCTGAAATGAGAGTTTTTGAGAGCAAATCGCTGATGCTTTGCGTTGCTTTTTTATTGCTATCGGCCTCTTCTGTCAAAAGCAACCTGCTTGCGATTAGCAGCTACTCTTTTTCCTATCAGGCTTCATGCGGAAGTATTTAGGATCACAATGATCGCCTTTATCTCTTCAGGATTATTTCGCTTTGGTTCGCGGTGGGTTTCTTACGTGGATGTCTGTGGCGTAATCCGTCAAATCGATGTTCGTCAAAACTACTACCTTGCGCAAGGTGGGTTCTTCACTCAGCGTAGTTACTAGATGAGATATTTTTATTATTTTTTTTCAAGCGATTATTTCGGGGTGAAATCAGGTGAAATTACACTTGAATAAATTTATTACTCAAGTTGGTGAAATGGTGATGTAACTGTTATGTTGATTTAGTAATGCGCCCAACTACATCGCTTTTAGTTATTTGGGGAATTTCGAGCAGGTTTTTTGACCGTTTCGGTTTGCGAAAGTAATCCATTGCAGTGTTTTTTATCGATTCCCTCCGCAAATATTCGGCCATACCTAATGGGCTACTTTGCAGCCTTGTTGCTTGATGCTGCCGATTGAATTCACCAAGCAGATATTCTATAGCTATTTAAACAGCAGCGTACGGTTTGCCTTGCTTAATTACAGTTCAATGCTTCCGCACTTTTAGATTATCGAACTTATTTTTCCTCTAGGGAACTCGCTCTTCTGTTCTTGTAGCATTTTTTGGTCCATCGGAATGGGCCTTTATCCGAAATACTGTTTTTTATCCTGACTGTTTTGAGGTTCTAACATTCTTCCATGAAACGAGGATGACTTTATGGGCTGTTTCCAATTTCGTTGCATTGGTGTTTCATTCCCTTCGGTTGTGAAAGTGGAAATCACGTCCTTTAAGTGTTATGTCTACCATGCTGGTGCTGAAGAACTAGTTTTCTAGGGATTATAGTTTCTTCACTGCTTTAACTAGAGGTGATTTCTCGGGGCATATTTAACTCTGCTTTTTCCATCAGTTGGAGTGATCCACTCTTGTCCATCCAGAGCTCCCATTTCAATGTTCGGTCTTGTTTCACTGTCTTGTCTCATGCTTTTACAGCCAAAGTGTCTATGGTTTTTGCAGTTTCATTCCACAACGTTGGAGAGGGTAAGGCATGGAAAAATCACGATATATTTTTGCCCTTTTTAACAGTTGACGACGGCACAGGTCTGTTGAGCTGTACCATTTGGCGAAAACACGTCTCTCCACACTTGCCCGGTCTATTGTCAAAACAACATTCAGCCGAGAGCGTTGTATTGGGTCAAAAACTCCTCCAATTGGCCATTCGTTCCATACCTGCTGTCCATCCTGTCGACAAAGCCACATCAAACCTCAGCATCGGTGATGCTGTCCATCTTCGTGGCCGCTTGCAGCTTTTCCGTGAGGCTATCAACATCTCTGCCAACTATTGTCGTAAGTTTCACTGCTAACTGTCACACCACCCTTATCCGTTAGGCGTGATTTCGAACCCACAGGAATTACTTGATAGCATTTTGCAAGCGCATCAACTCAAGTCCCGAGTCTACAGTCGTCCCTACAACGCGGTGGAGGTATTGGACCACCTCAAAACGGGCTTGCAAGTAAATTTCTTCCTTACCTTTACCCATCCTCTTTGCTCACCTTTTGAAGACCATGGATAGAGGTCTACTCCGGCGGATTCAGGCTGTGATTGAGAACGATAGGCTTTTTCTGTTCACAGCACTGGACCTCCAATTGAACGCCGAGGTGACACATCAAATCGACGTAGAAGGTGCAGCGATGGAAGATGAGTTGTGTGTAAGTAGGGTCTATCCACATACTGTTTTACCTAGACTCCCTGTAAAGCAATCTTGAGGCATTTCTTCGTGTTCTCAAGCTTCCTCTCAAGGGAGCCGTTTTAGCACTTAATCTAGTAAGGCTGATTATGCAGTTTCAAATCCTTACCAATTCACCTGTTGAATGGGTAGTATTCTGCAATTAATTAAAAGTCAATTTTACTTTCTGTGAAACAGTGCGGACCAGATTGGGAAAACATTCCTGAGCGAAAAGACGCAAATGCTAAAAAGTCCCTTGAATCAGTTGAGCTAAAGCGTTGTGTGCAAGCCATAATCGAGCAGTTTCTGAAGGAGGGGACTGTCTTTCGTTCCACCGATCCCATTGGTGGGATGCACGCCTATTATGTGAGTCCTCCTCCCACTCCTGTCCTTTTAAGCCATACTTACTTCCACTTTTGTCTTTCACACTTTAGTATACTCTCAGAAACCGAGGCCTGGCCAAGAAGGTTTGTAAGATCATTTCCATGGAACAGAAGAGTACGTTGTATTTTCCTTTTTGGGGTTGAGAAAGATAGCCTTAATTACAAATGGTATCTTCATCTCTCTAGGTTCTGCCTTTCATTGTCAAACACCCTTTCTTTCCTTCCATAGACCATGAAAGAGGCGTTCCATTTAACGTTATCCTGGAGGAGCTGCGATCGTATTGTTCACCAGAGAATTCCAAGCGTCTTTACAGGTGCATGACCCGGCAAGCGCTGGAAAAAGTGGTCAGCGCCTTGTTGGAGAGGAGCCGTATTTACATAGTCAATCCAGGCTGTTATAAGTTGGCATAGGACTTCTAATGGTACCATTTTTAATAAAGTATTCTTTTCGGAAATCGTTGGCTTTACAGTTTCCTCGGGTTGATGTCTGGCAGAACCTCCGAAAATACATTGCATCTAGCTTTATAATTGAGGTGGTGAGGATCCTACTTTGTTCATGTACCGATGCCCTTGAGTTACCAAGACAAGTGTGCACAATGTACTAAGAGACGGTGAGGCTGGAAGAAGAGCGGCTGTTTGCTCCCTGTGGTCCGTTTGCCTGAGATCCTGGAAGTTAGTACTGTATTCTACCATATGCTGGCTAGACGTTTTGCACACAGCTACAACCATTAGCTACAATGAAGTCTGGGAGTGATTCTCAAGAGACTGGTAGAGGTGGGTGTGAGTTATGGACCTAACCATGGCTTGGCTCGCAGCTACGCCATGTCCGGTGGTGTGCATTACGTGGAGAATCGAGATATTGACAAGGACAAGGTCCTTCAGCATTAGATGTCGTCAGAGCAATTGCAGTGCTCCACACCTGGATTGTAGTTTGGGTTGAGCGCAGTTTAGTTTCCATTTCTTTGAAGCGCTCAATAAATAATGACATTGCGGGAGGTTCCCAATGCGGAAATAGTAAATACCAAGGAAGTTCTCTGTGTAGGTAACCGCACCAGTGTTTTTACCCACAAATGATAGACCATTGCAAAGTCCAGGCGATTTGCGGAAATACCGTAAACAATGGAGGAAGTTGCTTCCAGGTTTCAGTCTGGATAAGATCGTCCGAATACCATGCAATGCCACTCCTTCAGCGAGCAATTCTTCCTGTACCATAGTAGCATGCTGGCACTTTTAGGCTCATACCTTAGGAGTACTTCTACACGCCCTCAAGAGGACATTTTGTTTCTCACCGACGGCAAGGTGATTCCACTGCTCACATGCGGTAAATTCTTGCGTAAAGTCAAGAATATTACACCACTAAAGCTCTCAAGAGGTGACAAACAATTTGGGCTTCCATTTAACGCAAACGTATCAAGAAGACGAAACGAAGTGCAACCATGACGCAGGTACTAGGATTTATCTCTCCGTTGCGGATCCTATCGAAGGAAGTGCGGTCAACACATGGAAGAGAGCAAATTGCTCCTCGCAATCGAAGCCTTGAAAAGGGGGGATGATGAGGGCATTGCAACGATTGAACTGGAAGCCTGTGATGGTCGATAAAACGGAGACGCCAGCCAAAATAAAGTAAGAATTGCAAACAGCAGCAGCTCTGTTGATATTCCCAAACTTTCACAACTTAAAACCAAGATTCGCCCTAAGTTTGTTTTATACCTCCCCCCCCCCCCAACTCCATGTTCTGACGCCTTCAGGAGTAAAATTAGGATTGACTTCAGTTGATTCTTTGAGGCATAGTACAACACATACATCAATTATGTTTAAGACCACCGAAGTGATGGCGCGGATCACATTGCTTTATCAGCATGCCAATGTGGAAATCAAGCAATAGATGAGAGTGCAAGATGCGTTTTGTCGTCTGCCGACTACTACATTACAAATAGCAAATAGTAGCCCAGTGTTGCCCATGCGTGACGTTTACGTAAGCATGCAAACACACACACACGTACACAATGGAAACTCTAGCAAGAGAGACAACAAGCCAAGTTGGGTATTTGCTCCTCATTTGCTAACCGATTCACCCTTCTCTGCCACAGTAGTCCGTTCTCCGGCTTGTCCACCATGGGACACCTTCGAAAGATCATCTAATCCTCCATCACAGTCGACATCATCATCATCTTCTTCTACATTTTGACCCTCATGAGTGCCTCCACTAATCACGGGCGCATAGAGGCACGCACAGCAGCACAGACCCGTCAGTGCATGTCGAAAGTGCACACCAAGCATGAGGTAAATTGGTGGCTTCAACACAATGAACGCAATGTTGAGGCACTCGCTAGTCATTCGAGTAAACGTCGGGTCCATATCCACGTAGCGCTCCAACTCCAACGCCACCAGAATGAGTTTGGGAATCTTTGTTATGAGTAGAAGAAAACCCAAACACACTGTGATAACCACGTTGGCTGTCTCTTTTAGGGTTTGGCGAGGTGGAGGCACGAGGAAATAGAAGGGCATCAGATCAGAGCGTTTCTCGAAGGGTATGCCGCAATAGTAGATCTGCGTTCCACAGGTTTCCTCAAAGGCAGATAAACGCGGAGGACTGGGAATAGCATCGACATAGTCCATCGGGAGGGCGTCCACTCGGTTAACACTGTGCTTGCGTTCGGGTCGAACCATGGGATAGCAGTTGGCAAAATCATCACCACAGCAACAATAGGCAGACTGTGAACAGAGACTTGCGACAGTTTTCCATTTTGATGAGCCGAGGTCAACCATCTTGGAAACTGCAAGACTTGTCAGCAGCCCTACCGCAAGATAAGGGAGGAACATTTCTAAAGGAACATTCAGCAGGTAGTCCACTAGACTCCTGAAACAAAAAAAGGACCCAAGTGTTAAATAACCGTCAAGCTCTCATACAAACGCCTACCTATAGACTTTTAGAGTGCCGAATTCGGTGTAGGTAACACGGTAGCCACCGGGAATGCTTGGATTCTTCTCACTCTTTAGCTCGAAGAAGCGTGGAATGATGTAGCAAAAAGCGAGAAGAGTGACGACAGAGATTATGCGAACGTGCCGTTGAAGCGAGGTGACAGATTTGGAGAAGTATCCGCGCTGGAGATATAGATACCTCTCTACCAGCAGGCAAACCACTAGCCAGACCTAAGGATTGTAGATATATTTGAGTAATTCAAGATGGGTAAGCTCCGATGCAGGGTTACTGTCCCTTCAGACAGCAGCATTCCTTAAAAAACATCGAAACGGTTTGCACTCTAAGGTATTTCAAATACAGTAGATGGAAAAGATAAAGACAACTTTGAAAAGCTGTTAAAATAACCAACTGTCAGATAATTCAATGCTCGATGGACGCCGGAGTTCCTGTACCTAGATCCTGCATTTAGAAAAGCTTCGCAATTGCGACTTGTGGCCTAGTATTGCATTATTAGATAGACAATTCACTCCTTCTAATCACTTAGTCTTAGCAAACCATCCAATGGGTCTCATCATCGCCTTATAGTCTGTCAGAGAGGTGTATAGAAACAGAAAGTGATAATACCAAATAGATACTAGATCATTAAGTCGCCAACATTGTCTTTTTGAGATAGAAGAAAGTCTGACTTCAGACTGCACTTAAACACGACAAAACTTAACTTTGAATTTTCTACTTAGGGCGGACTAGACGACAAGTATTTACAAAAAAATCAAATCAAGTTGAGTATTTGCCTTAAGTATTTGTAGCCCAAAAGAGCATTCCATTTGTCGCAACCTTGGCGAGCTACAGCACCAACCAACTCACCATCAATGTGATGCGCCTTCCTGGACAGAAAAACGTCTCATTCCACAAAACTTCACCAGACTCCAAAAGGCACAAAAAACCGTTGGTGCGAACTTACCGAGGCTACTTCACAAAATGCCAACAGAGGCATAGCGCCGGGAACGAAGTAGGCGGCCCGTTCAGCATAGGCCTTTTCCTGCCCCGCATAGACGACATCACTCAAATGCACTGACGCCCTGAGTACCAACATGATGCCCAAGTAGACGCAATCAACCACGGCTATGACGGAGAAATAGAGAGTAGCGCCACAGCGATTAGTTGCCCTGTTGAATCCTACCATGCAGGCGAGGTTTAGAAGAAGTCCTGCGGAGCAGAAGAGGCTGAAAACCACCCCGTAGACAATGAATAGAAGGCTTCCATTGGAAGCGCCCTCACAAAAGTAGTCGTCGTAGCAATCGGCAACGTTGGAGATGTTTCTCGCCGATAAAATTTCTGCTGATGATAGTAAGGCGCTTGTGGGGGCGGTGGTAGTTGTGACAGTGCTGTTGGACATCGAATGTGGTGTTCCATAGCTTGAATGAGTCAAAGTGAAGCAAAATATTTAAGTCTGAAGACCGATAAAGGATCGGTTTCACAATTTCCAACATAGTTTATTATGATACAGCACAAAGTTGAAAAATACCAGCTCTACATAACCATTGGAAGCATATGAAGTTGAGTACATTTTCTACCTACAACCTTTACAGCAATTTAAAACAGGTTGGTTGCTCAGATTGAAAAGACGTTGCAGTGTTTGCGCATCAAAAAAAATAAGTTGACCACCCAGCCTTTTCTCGTTGCAGATGAAAAACAGCATGGTGATAATAGTTCAAGTAGATTACTTCAAGAATTCACTCGGATGGGGAGCAATGGTGCATGTCCTGAAACGTGAAATATATTTGCACCATTCACCAAATTTTGGATAAGCTGCAGCTTCTGGATCGTTGAGAAAATCAGGAGTGCAGTACTTCTTCAATGCTCTCGCCTTCTCATAGTAAAGGCTTGGAGACTTTTCCGGTATCTCTGAAACCGGCGGAAGACTATCGTAATCACTCACCAAATCCAGCAATTCAACAAATCCAAAATCCGAGGCCATTTGATCTATAAAATTTTAAAATAAAAGCCTGCTAAGCAGTATTGGAAAAAGTGTTTTGCGCGAGCGATGTAAAACTTCATTTCGTGAATGTTTTAATGTCCTGATACCACCCATGAAGCCAACAAGCAAATTTATTAGCAGAGATATTCAGTACTCGAGTGAATCTCTCAAATGAATGCCCCGTTTAAGTGTTTATTGATGTCAAAATGTTGAACTTATAACCTGTTCAAAAACATCAACAACAACATAACTTCACAAAATAGGCCATTCTAATTAAACGAACGGCAGAACGAACCCTACGGCCCAGTGACAAAAAATTTAACGAAGATAAAGTGAGCATAAAATCCAAACGTCATAAGGCTGCGGCAATCACAGGAAACAAGCGATGGGTCTAACCCCCCCCCCCCCATTATACAAGGTTATTGATTCGTAATGTAAGTCAACCCACCACAACAAATCCAATTCGTCACACCTTAGCATCCCTAATAATATGTTTTAAGTGCTAATTTGACCACTAACTACTTAAAGTAAGGGGACCCAGAGTCAGACAAGCGCACAAAACAACACATCCCCGAAAAATTCCAAATAGGTACCCTTTACCCTCCACAGTAAAAACGATTTCAAGACACTTAAACAAAATTAGGTCACCCTAATGTTAGCTAATAAATCAAATAGAAAATGTCTTGTTAAATCACGTCTTTAAATAAGTATCTTTAAAATTTCTGCGTTTGTTAAAGTCCAATCATATCTCACATGTCTATCACTCAGGAACATGTTTCAACGCTTTTTATTGTCGCGATACGAAACACACATTTTTAAATGTACTGTACCTTGTAGATTATAAGCTGTATATCCTTGATTATCTCTCTTTTTTATTTGCGTTGCAAATCTAACTTGGCCTTGATCCCCTTTTTGACCAAAGAAAAAGCGATTGCACCGTTCTCGCACAGATTCGACCAGCTTTCTGGAAGTTAGAAATTATGCAAAATACCTTAAATTCTAGCCCCCTTACTTAAGCTGCTTTTTATTCTTTGGCACTTTAGCACACCTTAAGTAGTCCCGTAGCCTCATGCAAACAGTTTTGGCTTCGCTTTCGTCGACAGGCACAATCGGAAGAGCAATTTTGTATTTATTTCAGTCAGATACGCTAATGCTAATTTGTATTTATATGAGGAAAAAACCAATGTTTAATCCATAACAAGAGACATAATTGGTGTTTCCAGTAATCGATTCTCTCTAATGGGCCGCTGAAGCCGATTCAAGAATCTGAACAATGTCGAGGAAATTCCGTTTGCGAGCCTCCTCCAAAGCCGTGGTCCCGTAGCCTGTTAAGTGATTTGGATCTACGCCCGCTCCGCCAAGTTCGAACAGATCGTTCTCATCATTATCTTCGAAGTCGAAGGCGGCATCGACAGCTTTAACTGGCGCAATCAAGTAACTCACGACTTCTGTTTGGTGGTAGGCAACTGCTGTGTGCAGTGTAGAACGACCCTCTGCATCCAGTTCCTACACGAACCCACCAATAGTTGAATTGTCATTAAATTTCAACTAAATAGGTGTATTTATATTAAGATTTTGGCCAGAGGATACTCGAGATACATCGCTTACTAGAAATTTCTGCTGTAAATGCAACGACACCAACTAAAACCCATCCAGCCATTCACCGACTTCATACTAAATCTGAGTCCTGTAATAAACACGACCCCTAACCACTTCACCAATCACCATGTGGCGTCCAGCTGAAATCTAAGGTGAGCATAGATGTCACCACAGCAGACGACATCCACTTCCTCATCCACTCACCTGAAGAGTAAGCCCAGCGAGACGGTAAAATCGGAGTTGGCGCAGTTTGCCACTACTGGCCGCGATATTGGCCTCACGGGCGCGTGCGGAGGTGATGTGCGGGAGGCGACAACCGAAGTGGCGCAGCAGCCTGATGAGCGCGGGTGTGCATTTGCGTCCACGCACGGCGTAGGACAGTGGCGTGAAGCCGCGTGCGTCTGCGATGTTGGCACTCGCCCCGTTCTCCAGCATCAATCGACACGCGGCGTACGCGCCCGCACCTGCTGCCACATGCAGTGGGTGGACGCGTCCACTGTTGGTATACTTAAAGGTGAGAAAAGGTAACATTTATTTACGCCCTTCACTATTGCGATTCAGTTACTCCTTCAGTGGTAGTAGAGTGCCCTCAGATTGCCTCATTTGCTGCAACCATTATTTGTAGCGCTTCAAAGAAGAACTTTGGCTTAGTGCACTCTAAATATGGGGCAAAATAGCGTTTGCTCAGTTTATATGCTGACTCGTAACTTAGCTATGCCCACCAGTTGAAGGATGGACGGGCGACAAAGAAGTCGACAAACAAGATCGTATTCAGTTCATCCTCTGTAAGTTGACCACCATTATTAATCCCAAGGGAGGATAAATGGCCCTTCCGTAAATTCGCTCATATGAAAGGCTGTTGTAATTAATTGACGATGTCAGGCATCGTAATAGCTATTGTTGGCTGGAGGATGGAGCCGACGAGTTTGCGATGAGTAGAATTCACTTCTAGGGAGCCCTAATGTGGTAAAATGTCATTAAAATTCTTTACATCCTCGCCTCAAAGTGTCCCGAGATGTGCAGTATTTGTTCCAACATCTCCACATCATCGTGATCCGCTGCGGCGCATATCAGCGAATGAAAGAGATTTTCAGACCACTGCCTAGCCAGTCCAGCGGCTTCCGCATTCACAAGCACCTCCCCCAGCGCCGCAGTCACCTCCTTAGGCGCCGATCCCTCCGAAGCCTGACTGGTGCTCAATGAATGCTGACGATGGCATCGGGTCTCCACGAATGGTTCAGTCATTTCCCCACGCAATGAGTGCGATAACATGCGTCTCTGTGTGGCAGGATCGTCCCACTTGCCCAACACGTAGGCCATCTTCATCAGAGCTGCCTCAGAAGTTATATCCTGTGGGAGAAAATATCTACTGAATTCATAAATAGTAGCAGTCGATCCCAAGTGTAAAGATGGGAGTTTTCAAGTATGGTGCAAGTAAACAAACGACTCAAATTTTTCCCTTAAAAAGGTTTTGTTTTCTTTAAATAAATCTCCTTTGAAGAATACGCCTATAGGAAAAGCATCGGACTCCTATTTGGGAGAGGATGGGAAGGGTTATTACCTTTAAGAGTTTAAACTCATTTTCACGTGGGAAGCTGATACGGTTTTTGTGTTTGTCCATGTTTTGTCAAAAAGCCAGTAGACGAGGTGGTCTTCTAAAATCACCAAAAACTGGGTCGATGCAAAAGTTGTCAACTTGATAGGGGCGGTTCACGCGATACCAATTAAGATGGGTGTGAAATGTCAAGAAGTTGTAACACGATTTCAGGAAAATAAGTCACCCGTTCTGATTGACTTCTGGCTACGCTATGAGTGGAAAAAGTACCGTATTTCCAAGATCCCTCAACCTCCATGGATGTGGCTGGCTGAAAATTAACCAAGCAGTTTGGCGTTTTAATCAAATAACCCGACACTATGTCTTCAAGCAAACCTTAAGGTAAAAAACTTGGAAATGTGGCCTGTGAGCGGTTTTAGTGGTAAATGGATGGATGGGTTTCGTATCACTCCATCCGACGGCACTTACACAACCAGAAACAGCGCCCACACTGCTCAGAATGGCGCCTGTTGCATAGACATCGGCCACAGTACCTTTCCAGCATTGAGTGACATTGAGGAGGACGATATTATGCACATCATGGGCTTCTTTCAACACCTCGATGAGTTCTGTGTTGTTCGATGGGACGTTTCCAGTTCCGTACGTCTCCAAAATAACTCCTTTAAATGCAAAAAATGTCAAAATTCATTTTAACAAATGGCAAAAAAACGCGCATATTTCCACCAGATATCATGGAGTCGTTAATCGTTTAAATTTCATGGAAATTTGTTCTAATTGCTTTAGTTGTTTTTATCAATTAAAGGAATTCTTTTTAGTTGAAAAAATCTGATCTAGTGACCTCTAGACTCATTCTGCACTGTGCTAAGCCCTTGCCAATTTGTTATGATCAAATCATCCGCAAAAAGGTCAGACACAAGGCCACACCCTGCATGGGAGGCTGGAAGAACGATCGCACAGCATCAATAGGGATGGAGGGAAAGAGACGTAGAATAGCGACGTTAGGACAGAGGTTGGATTGAACCCGCAGTGGCGCGGAGGTCTGTTTAGGGGCTGGCCAAATACGCTCTTTATAGACCTTAACATGTTCCTCCATCACAGCCAGCGGTTCTGAATTCGGCGCCAGAAAAGCCTCCAAGTCGGTTGTCGCTGCTTTGACAATTCGGTTACCGCGGTAAAGCTGAAAGGCATCAAAATGACCTCTCACCTGTTTGTCCCTACCAGTTTCATCAGCACCTGGGTCACTTCAGCTTTAAATGCCAACTGTCTGGACAAACCAACTTATCCATTATGCGCCAAAAGTCGCCCAACTCCATTCTGTGACTTCGCTCATTCATTGTCTCATAAATCCCACGTACCTCAAATGCAAACAAATACGTTTCTCTTTTGTTTACAATAGCTTTTGGCTTATAAAGTGCAAACCACTCCTTCAAATCCATCTCTCACAACGATAAGCCGCAGTTGGTATCGCCTTAATGCACAACACAAATACGCCTTCCGTTGCCAGCATAAAGGAATCGGCCCTTATGGAAATGTTTAACGGTCCGGAAGAGGCATTCTTGCATCTTGCCTACTCAGAGATGTCTGACAGGTGCCAATATGACTTTGGCTTTGAAACAGGAGAAAAACAAAGATTAACAACCTGACCCAACTTTAAAGGAAAATTTGAGAATTTAAAACAAGAGAAACAAAAACAACTCCCTAAAAAACAGTGTCCCATGACTTAATCAGCGTACCTCATTCTGAATAAACACGGTGACCTCTGGAATGTTGTAGCCGCCACCGGCAAAGAGTAGGGATCCCAGCAGATTGAGTCGGCCATCATTGCGCAGTCTATCTATTGGCAACTCACTTCCCGTCATTACGACAGGTTTTGTGAGGTTTTCAAGAATGAAAGACAAGGCAGAAGCGGCGTAGGGTAGAGTATCAGTGCCATGAAGGATGACGAAACCGTTAAAGTGATCGTAGAAGCGCTCCAAGTCTTTGGCGAGGTTGACCCACACCTCCAGTTGACAGTCAGAGGAGTCGAGTAGAGTGTCGTACTCTAGTAGACGGTAAATAATTCGTCGTCCATCCTCGTCCAACGGCATCGCCAGGGGCAATGAGACTGTGGAGGGTGTTGAGGTCTTTATCGACGTAGAAGACGGTGATATCGAGCTGTTAAGCGGTGGAGCATGCTCCCAAAACCTGAAATTTAAGGCGATTTCTCCGGCACTAAATAATATCATTGTAAGGTTCTAAAAACAATCCTATCTTACCAAACTCCGCAATTTATATCTGAAAATATTGCGCCTCACAACTTCGATTGCCTATTTTGAAAAGAAGTGCTCTAAAATGAACCTCTGGATAGTGCATTCTCAAACCGTTTCCCCGCTAAGAAAAGCGGCTTTGAATTCAACCATAAACTAGCACGTTGCTAATTCATATGTGAATAGTTAAATTTGGATAAGGCCAGGCGCCAATCATGCAGCACTCCTTGATCGTGCATAAAAGGGTGTGCTAGGAAGACAAATGCAGTAAATGGATCATGTCAGGTAGACTAACTGTGTCGCAAAAGGAGATGTTGGGCTTTTCCAGAAAGACCATAACAAAGGTTACATTAAAGCACACAATGTTCTTTAGGGCTAAATGAAACCCAACGCGTTGGTGCATTCCAAAATGAGGCATAAGTGGAGATGTCATATGACGGCTTATTTCACACAACTTAGAAGGTAATGGAACATTGAACATTGTAGAAGAAGGGGATAGACACTAACGCTATCGATAGCAGTAACTAAGATGAAGGGAAGATACGCAGACAAAGTAATCACGACCACTTTTTCAAAGCCAAATATAAAGTAGAGAAGAAGGCATTTTAAAATCCATTTCAATTAACTTCTTTAAATTGGAAAACTGAAAAAACTTGTAGAAGCACGCATGCAAAGCGAATATGGTGATGCTAACGCATGCTAGTCAATGCTGATAGAGCAATGATTCCACAAGTTTGTCGGAAAAAATAGGCTAAAAAGACGGCCGATTGTAATAAAGACTCACTGGGGGTCGTTGAAAATTGGCATTTGGAAGAGATAACTCGTTAAAAATTGTTGTTTTGGCTTATAAACACCACCTTCTTTTTGCATTCCTATCGCACCTCCTGTATACAAAACGAGCACTGTTCCGACAGCAGTAGTTCCGGGTACAGAGGCAGCGTAATCCAAGAAACTCTTGGCCAGTGGCACAGCATTGGAATATAGCTTGAGTGTGAAATGGTAAGAAATGATAACCACTTTTTATAGACATAATAGCAATGTAAACACGGTGGATTAAATTACCCCATTTGTCGGCTTAAGTTGAACACTTGGGCCAACGACTGGCACCTAATATATAAGACAAAAGTGAATGATAACGAAGCATGCCTAAAAATATTATGATGTACTTACAGTACTGGCTTTGGTTGGTGAGCGATTTAAAGAAATCTTCTTAAAAAACTCCGGTACCCGCTTATAAGAAGACCAATTCGGTGACTTAGGGGAGGAATGGTTATTAACATTTGAACCTACCCAAAAGTAAAAAAATTGGCAGATTAAAATGGCACATTAACGAAAAATAAGAAAAGGCCAGTTAGACTAAAAAGATACTGAGCCAACCAATGCAGAAAAAGTTGTTCGATGCAGAAAAAAGTGCCAGCAAGCAAAAAGGATTGTTGCGGCAAAAAGTATTACTAAGCGGGAAAGATGATGATTAATATGAGGGAAAATATGCGTTAGCTACAGGGGAATTGCTAACTCACTCATTTTGCCTAAAAGAAAGGAACCACTTAACAGGGGCAGAGCTAATCAAGTTATTATTTTTCTCAATGACCACAAATTATATTATTTCCCTAGTACTAATACTGCAAACATAAAAGAGCGCATAAAACACCCACAAGATTAATTTAAAACGGAGCATTGATAACGCCAGGAATGACCTTGATTATAAACATAGGATAACTGCGACAAGGTTTGGTAAAAAACATTAATCACTTAAAACACAAGACTTTAAGCCAACGCAAAGTATTCACATAAAACTATTTTGTAGCACGTTGGCACTAGCGTTGAACTAGCTCACAGGGATTCAGTGATGGTCGATATTAGTATTCAAATGTTCATTTGATTGTAGTAACAAGCTGCGTTGTACTTTTGCGATTGTGACTTCCCCAAGTTGTCTCGAAAGGATGTCAGATGACTAAAGCGTCTTATGGTCTGCTAATGTATAACCTGTCTGCGTACCACACGCCCTTCCATCTTGAAGCATTATAATAATAACAGCGCGACGATGCCAATTCCTATTTCTAGATGATTTTTAGTATAGTTGGCTTTTAAAAGTATGTCCAAAGAGTGCCGACTATGCTGTGATGGCAAATGATGGAGAAGGACAATCATGTTGTGGCGTCTCGAGGCTCCATTGAAGGCAAAAGGAGGCAGAATACTTGGGTAAAATATATCTATTCAACAAACAGAGGGAAATGAGCTGCTCGCATGGTCCGGAGACCAGTCTACGCAGCTTGGGCAATATGACCACCTCTGTGACCCTGACCGAAACCAGTGGTCTAAACAAACAAAGTATTGCCCATATAATGCTCCACCTGTCTACAATCGCCCATTGGAACAGACTGCTTAGGCGCTTCTATCACGACTTTACACAGGGTTTTATCTCCGAACCTTACAGCCTATGCACCAAGCCCTCTTTTGCTGCTAACACATAACGTTTGAAATCGATACATTCATGGTAATGTCATTTGTTTTTAGCTGATGCACATCTATCATTCAAAGGTGGTTTTCATTTGTGCACCGCTGTCTATTCTAGCAAAATTAAGGGTTCATGCTGCGTGCTATTGGTTTAAAATAAGCTTCTTAGGACGATGGGTCACTAATTTATATTATTTGCCATTTTCTGCACAGTTGCTGCAAATCTAAATACAGAAGCCTCTAATACCTTTGTTATTGGCAACGCTGGTGTGTTTAGCTAAAAACTAAAGATAGAAATGTGTTATCTTATGATTTCCGTGGCTTTATTCGACTGTTTTGATGACTCACTAAATAACCCAGCTATTTTAAATCTGTTTTGGTGGATGCTTGAGGTCTTGTTTTCTCGATGAGTGGTGTGAGTATGAATGGTTTCGATGCTCTGGAGTCTTCCCTAACACGAACTACTTCTAATGGTGGCATTCAGAAGTCTCTCAATGAAGTAGACTCACCTGGAAGCCAATCTTTGACTGATTCAGATTTTGAAATGCCTCCTGAATTCCCTGCTGGCGCAACGGTTGGAGATCTTGCCTCTCATATATCCCGCGTCGTATCAAACACATCTCTTATAAGAAATGACTTGGATACTGTTGATGAGAGCGGCTCTACACTTGGGAGCAAAGAATATGAGAAATCTGAAAAATTGGATCTCTCATTTCCCTGCGTTGCACCAGCTAGTGCTGGTAGATCTTTCGATGCGCTTGTTCACAAAGTAGATCGACTCCAAGATGCACGCAAGAAGGCGCCGTCCTCTTCAAACTATTTAAATTCTCCCAAGCCTTCAAAATCTAAACCTTACATTTTGGATACTCCTTCGATCACATCTGACTGTGACAAATCCCCTCATGAATCCTCAAAATTTGTAGATAACTTGCGAAACACCAACTTCCCCTCCTCCAAGAATGCAGCAGACAACGATTCGACAGATTTCACAGCACAAGATCATATTCCCAAAGATCCTGAATACTACTCCAACAGTTCAAGTGAAAATGACGAATTCGATGATTTCGCAGCTTTCCAGTCTGCCGAACCTGAGCAGGTTTCCGTTGTAGAATTGGGTCCATCGCAGAATGTCTCCAAAGAGGTTGCGGATTTCTCGGACTTTCGGGAACCCAACTATCCAAATAAAAGTATTCTTCCTGCTTATTCCCTTGTTGTACGTTTTTTAATCATCAGGGAATGTGTGTTGTGTAACATTCACTAACAATTATCACTTATTTCTAGAAAAATCTTCTAGTTCATGCTCAAACAGCTCTCGAGGCAGCCTTCTCTGTTGATAAGGAAGCAGGTCTCAATACGTTTGTTCCTTCGGAGCTATTATCTCCCAACGCTGTTAGCGCATTTAGAGCTCGACTACTAGATCTTTGGGAGAGGGCATCCTCTGAAGCTGTGCAAAAGTAGTTTATTTTCCACAATATAATTGCTAAACTACTTTTACATGCTGAATTTAAATTGCTCTTTCCACTTTTCAGTCTTTTAACCTCCGTGTCTGCTCATCCAGAGTCTTTCGCCTCTCGTCACGTCTGGAATTCCTCACATACGTACTCCATGTTTCTTGGAACAATAGGTGTGGATCTACAGAGCACAGTACGACTTCTTTCCATTTCCTTGTCGTTGCTCATTCCATTATTTGCTTGGTTTTCAATTTTTTACTAGCATAAACTTCGATAGCAACCTTCCCAGATCGAAGATTATGTAGGTCTTTTAGTGGCTTGTCGCCGTCTTTATTGATATCACCTTTTTTGTTTAATGATGTGAGGAGTGGTCTAGGTGTTTGTGTGCTTACTGTGTTCGCATTTTTCATCGTGTATTTCAGCTACTTATACGATTGCATCAGCCATTAACGCAACTTTCACAACTACATGCTGTTGAATGAATCGAGCCCAAAATCTTTTCTTCACTCTTACCATTAGTATTTAAGGCTGAATGTTTGAGTTTCTCTGCTTTGGTCAAACTACCATGAGTAGCCTTGTAGTGATTGCACGTATGAGCCCCGATATTCCTTTTTGTGATTTATCATCTGCCCAACGAAATTGTTTAAGCCCCAGTTTTACGGCTATTTTATCGCTATTAGACGCTATCATTCTCCACTCCTCCTACTTTTATCGGAACCTTGAAAATTTTGTTGGGTAGAAACGGAAGTTCATTTTATGGCGTCTTCAAAAGGGGATCATTTGACTTTACTCCCCTCCGTAGCGCTTCGTTTTACCCAATCATGGACGCCTCAAGTTGCTTGAGCCAACGCCCATTGGATTCCACGCCGTTGCCCCGTCTGCTCCAAGTCCGACAAATTTACCACCGTCTGCGAGTGGCGCTGTTGCCACCGGCCCTGCATCACAGATTCCCGTGCCCGAATTTGACTGGTCCGCGAGTGGACTAACCAACCCCCTTATTATAGGTGAGATTAAAGTTTTTTATGCAGTCAAGGGTAGTAAGTTTATTAGGTAATGACTGGAACCAATTTCTACCTCGTAGTGTTCTAGGATGTGGAGGTTCAAACCCTTGAGTTCATTCAGTTGATAAGCAATGGAAACCCATTTTGACTAATGCTTGATCCATGCAACTCGGATGCATGCTGCATCATCGAACACGAGCCCTTCCATTGTAACGGTTGGCTGGAAAATAATGACGTCTTATCCGTATCCTTTAAATCCGCAGGAAGTGTAACCCAATGCGCCTCAGAAGCAGATTTGGAGATGTTTGAAGAAATGCCCTCCATAGCTACCTCAAAACCACCCGCTCCCATATCAGGTATGCGAATATTTCTTCACATTTTTTGCTTCAGTGCTTCTCCCACAACTATTGCACTTTGAAGTGACCCAAATTTACGGCTTGACACCGCCACCACCACTATAACACATTTTACGGATACTGTTATGATTTGAAGGTTACGATTTCATCACACTGTTGACTTAAACTAATTAATACCCCCTTCCTGCACTGTTTCCCCTCCTCAAAACCTGCTTTACTCTCCTCTTGAGTGTTCTTCCTTTCAGATCTAGAAGCTGAGTTCCTTCACTCTGTTCCACCACCACCTCAGACCCCTCCGACACAAGGTCTATCCTCCACTCTCGACGTCTACATAGATAAGTCGAAAACGGCGGCAGCTACGAAAGAAGCCGAGGTTCCCGCGTGTGTCTCCAAGGTATTGGAACTCCTACCCGACTTTTCATACCTCCGAAAATCCATTCTCGCCTTCCCCGTCCTCGACCAGACCGACTAGATGATGTCTACATTCTTATTTCGCTGTCATTGCTGTCCAAACCCCTGACGATTGCGCTGGTGATTTGAAATGTTTTGCCTTCTCTATCCTAATGGTATGTATACATATGCATATATATAGATATATTTTGACAGTATATGCGAATCCTTACTTCAATTGAAGTCAAAGGAGTCCTGGATTCCGTCGAATTGATTGATGCTTAAGTAAAGATCAGTCACCACCGAAACAATGCTCCAAGAGGAAATAGCTCATTCAAGAGGCTACAAGCTAGGCGAGAACAAAGTAGGTTAGCTTTGGTGAATTTATTTTTGTCTAAAAGGCGGACATATATACATAGGAAAGAAGGAGATAGCTTCACCACTGCCGGAAGTGCGACGGATAGTGTGAATTCCATAAGCCAAAGATGGGCACGTTAGAGCCGGCCCAACCTCTGGCGCACTGAAAAGAGAAAAGTGTAATGAAGGGCGAGAGCCATGTGGAGTCAAGGAAGCGTGCCGACCTACACTGCCTCCGTGACGCTAAAAAGTGATTAATTGCAATATAAGCTTGTTTTGGCAAAACCGTGAATTCTAGAGTGGATCGCATTGGCTTTAATGTTACACAAACTTGCTCAAACTTTCAGCACTAAGCCACTTCAACTAACTCCAACTTTCGGTGAAGACATCAAACAGCAAGTGCAGTAATCATAGAGGGTAATTGAGTTAGTACAGGCGTAGGTCACCGGCACCAACCAGACCCTGATAGCACTAACATCAACCTAGAGCTCACGCAACATTCGTAGATACACCGTCGAGGAATTACCATTTGACGTGATTTTCATTGCAAAGCGAGATTAATAATGACCGCAATCGTGCAATTGATCGGTTTACACACTGGAAAAATAATAGAACACCGAAATTACGTACCACTTCTTGGCAAATCAGTGGCGAAGATGCCCGCCGATCGGTCGAGAGTGGAGCTGGGCGCAGAGGGAGCAAAGCCGAGACGACTCTTTGCGGAGACACGAGCATGAGGGTTGGGAGGGGACTTCAAAACGCTATGCGATGGCGGTCGCACGGGTGGTTGTGCCTTCGGTACTGACATCCGAGGGCGCTTCAAAATACCTTGATAGGGCAGGCCGGGCTCGTCGTCTGCTGCCGTTTTGGTGCCATGAGCGCCCAAACGAGAGAATATGGATTCACTTGCCTTTTAATGGACGAAGTGAAAGGGGAATCATTGATGCGAAAACAAAAGCCGAGGTATTAATCGATTGAAAGGCTGTAGTAAAAATCTCTGGAACCCGCAAAACACCTATTATCCACTCACGGAGCGTTTTAGAGGGCCAGACTGAGCGAAATCGCGACGAAGGCGAGCCTCCTCCGCCGCGTTGCTAGCGATGGTACGATCGACAACGCGAGCAAGGGCAGTTTTGCCAGCTGATGTCGCAGAAACAGATGCGGATGTGGTGGACGATCCTTTCACGGCAGCAACATTTGGGAAAGGTACCTCCGCACCAAGACGGTCGAAGACGGAGGGGCGTGAAACGTAGGGCCGAGTGCCCAGGTTTGCTGTTCGAACATCGGGACTGGTACTAAAAATGGAAGGCGATGATGACGTCTCCCTATTAACAAAATGTAAACTGGAAGAAGAGAAAACTGGCGGAATGCATACAATAGGTTCATGACGAGTAGTTGGCGGATTCCACAAGCGCACAAACGAGATCAAAGAGAACAGAATATGGCGTAGAAGCCTACAAATTACCTCGATATAATGACTTCAAAGTCTTCATTATCGTCATCGCTCTCCTCATCAAAATCAAGAGGAGTTCCCTGATTAGGACCCGATTTGGTTGTTGACGATGGAGTAGCCGTAATGACCACAGTACGCAATGACTGTGAAGAGCTACACAATTCGCTAGGAGTCCCATTGTCCGCTAAAAAAAAGGTTCGGCTACATGCGCAGCATACCTATACCCATTTTCTGAAGGATTCGTCGAGTCTTTTCCGTTTTTCCTTCCGGGAGCTTGACTACATAAGACCCCTCCATTTCCTTCGTAACGCGACGTTTTAAGGGCACTGGTAATTCATGGCCAGGAAGAACTGACGATTTTTCGGAGCTTGGGGTTGTCGAGGTAACCACAACATCAGCCTGCACCTCAGAAAGCTTCTATAAATGAAGATCAACGCGCAAAAAGGCCAAAAACTACATCTACGTCGAGAGATTTGCAGTACTGAAGAATAGTAATAATATCTCCGACAGCACTGATCCCCATTTCTTTGAGAAGATCCTTGTCAAGGAAGCGAAGATGTTGCAAGGTTATGCGGTTTTCAAAAAAAAGGCTAGTGTAACGCTTCGAAGTTTCCTTAGGAAGGCCAGCATCAAGGAAAAATTTAAGCCAGAACTTTGTGTCTAAATGATTTACAAAAAAATAGCGTCAACAGATGACTAGAAACAGTCATTAATTCTCACAGCTCCTAACCATCCACACGACTTACCCGCCATCACTGCAATTAGTTTGAACGCGGCATTTATACACTCTAAATAAGGAGTTTGAATGGCAATGAAAAATATTAAAAAATAGCAAAAAACCTTAGTCTGCATTTTGCAAAACAACAAAATTAAATACAATGATAGAATATTGTTGTTTTTAGTTCCCTTTAATCGCCAAAATATTTTACGTTGTTGATCTATTGAATTATTAGTTACGCTAAGTAACTTCGCTTTTTTTAAATATATAATTAAAAATATGCACTTAAATTTAATCATTCTTTTTTAACTTTTTCTATGCTTATTATCAGAATGAAATAAGCTCGTCGACCTTGGCAAGTTGTTCGAATCTATAAGCAAAATCTCACATTAGATTGCTTCCGTGCTCCGGTGGTTCTTTTTTAACTCGCTGTTTTTTGCGCACACAAATAAAGAGGTTTTGTTTCTGGTTTTTTACATTTGTTGTACATTATTTAGCTTGTTTTCATAGGGTTTGTTGAGCAATTGGATTAAACCGATGTAGCGTTAAGTGATACCGTTTTTGAGCTTTAGCACTAACAAACGAAATTGCGTTTATGGTTGCTATTTTTGTTTTTATCGTGTTCTGATAAGTCTTAATGAGTCTTTCTAACTTGACCTTCTTTTAACTGCTATGCATTTTTTCTAGCTAACATTTAGCTTCTATTTTTGGTACTGTCTCTGCAGCCCGCAGGTACTCTTCCTTAGCAATGCAAATCACTTAGCCATATTGTTTTCATTTTTTTTCACTGTAGAGTTTTTACTCACAATGAAAACAAATGCATCAAATAGTGTTGCATGAGTTTTTGTTTCTTCCCATTACTTTGAGGAAGTGCACACCTTTTAATTTAGTTATGTGAACACTTATATTTGATCATTTTTCGTCTTTGTTTGGATCTCAGATGTTCCTGATTTTGCATTTATATATTTGCATTTTGTCCTCCTACTAAGGCTGCCTGCTTTTTGTCTTTAAAAGGTACCCTGGCGTTTGCTTGACTTTTTAGAATTTAGTTGTTTACTAATCTTTTAATTGCTTTTTTTTGAGTTCTTGCATTTAAAATCCCATTTTTTTAGCATTGTTTGATAGACTTTACCTTTCATAAGCATACATCTAGTCTAATGCTGCTTGTTGCTCTGTTTTCTTTTTAGATAGTTTTTGGCCATTGTCCGCCTTTTTGAAATGCAGCTTACGGACCCCAAATCATTGCGGTTCAAATACCGCATGATCACTCTTGCTTTGGTTGTCCTTTTCTACACTTCAAAGGCGGTCATTCTTCAGTACCGACAGCAAAATCGGGATAGCATCGAAATCCAAGGTTTGTTAGTTCTTGTTGATAACTCTGCTTCTCTGCTTCTTCAGATGGTCAAAAACTTCTAGCGGAACGCCATCTCCTGCTAATGAACCCCACCATACCTCCCTTCAAAGGCCTCAATTGCACTCCTTTAGCTATCGATAACTTTCCCCGTGACCAGTTTACTCAAAAGCAGCGCAGATCGGGTCTTGTCATCTTTCACATATTTGCTGCCGCCTACATGTTCCTTGCATTAGCTATCGTCTGTGAGGAGTACTTCATCCCCTGTCTCGAGGTCATCTGCGATGGTTAGTAATTGGTGCTTACGTTTTGGGTCTTATACGCCCTTTTATAGCCCTGCGTCTGCAACCTGACGTGGCCGGGGCAACTTTTATGGCTGCTGGCAGCTCAGCTCCTGAACTGGCAACAACTCTTGTCGGAGTGCTCATTGCTCGAGTAAGTTTTCTGAATTATTCCGAACTGTAAGCAGAAGAAGTATTGGTGCTAGGTAAGCTAGGGTAACCCACTTTATTATTGGCATAAACCAGAATTGTCGATCATTAAAAATGGTGGAAATTCGATCACAAACATATCGCTACTGCCTTATTTTCCTTAAAAAGGTATGCATTTTTAAGGTGAAATCCGTTAACTTTGTTGAGTTAAATGCACCACGTATTTCCTGAGTCTATTTTACGCAGAAATGAGGCAAAAATAGAAGTAGCCAACTGAGTGCCCCCTTTCCGGTCGGCTGCAAACGATTTATGGAAAGAGCTGTTAAGCAGACAGGTTCTAATAAGGCGTAGAGGTGGTGCACTTCTTCTGGGTGAAAAATGGGGATTTTCCGCTTTGTATGTCTAATTCGGCACTAAGTACACTTTCAAAGGAGCAAAAAGGGGTTTCGCTCAAGGACAAATAGCTTCCTCTTCCTTCCTTTCAGGTTTTGTTTCGTACTTCGTATCCCATGCACTCGCCATTGTGGCTTGGCAATAAACTGCCAAATTTATTTTTTTTCCATCAAATCAGCTATTTAAACCAATTTTGTTGGTTGGAGATTCGAAAAGGCAGAATTTAGACCCTACCACCCTCATTGAGCGACAAAGTTGGTTTGAGGTTTGCCTTTTGAGAGTTGTGGCACGGCGCGGCGCGGAGCGGCGCACCAAGCTCAAACTTCCACCAGGGCCTTTTTTAATTGGCTGAGACACCAACCTCACTGTCCTCACTGAAATGTTCCATTTTACCTGCTTCATTGCACACTCGTCCTCATTTCCACTCCCCAACTCCATAAATAGCCGTCAAGGTTACAACTGGCCTTAAACAAAACATCAGGACTGATTCGTTTTTGAGCCATTTACAATACAATGTAAATGAGGGTAGGACAGATATTTGAAGGTGGTTTCCTGCGGAAGTGACTGTCTTTTTTTACGTTAATTATTTCGGAGTCCTAGTTATTTGAATGAAGTAGTTTTCATTTTACACCTTTCTAGACTTGTGTAAATCCCTTTAAAGTGCCAGTTATCTTGCCGGCTATCTTTGCCGTTCCTCTGGGATTAAGATTTCTTGAACTGGAAGGTGCTATCCGCACTTCCGTTACGAATTGAGCATATGTGCGGGTTGTGAACTCAGGCTACTTAGTATCACGTGGTAGACAGTCGGGTAAGGCAGAAAATAGCCTTTCATGTGCATATTCGCACTTCAAGCATGCAATATATCCATAAACTACCGATCTCATTGTTTACCACTCGATGCGTCTTTTGTCTCGACACGATTGCCTCACCATTTTAAGGGTCTAACCCACTAAATGATGATTGTGATAGTGCAGTATGGGCAGATTTAGGGCATGCCTACTTCCCCCCCTCCCCTCTCCTTTTTTACTCACTCGTGCGGACGGTCGAAATGGGCGCAAACCATCCTATGGTGAAGTTTGATTGGTCACTGCCTTTTTACTCAATTAAGCCAAGGCTGATTCTATCATCGAACACGTTTGGCACGAGACACTAAGCCCTCACCCCTGTTCACCTGTCCTACCAGCTCTAGTTAGCTACCTCTCGGCGCTTTCAGCCGGGCTGACATTCCAATAGCTCGCCGAGTCATCGTTGCGCTTATTTTGCTAGTTGTTATAAATTCTCAGCCTCCGTGGTTGGAACGTATCATAACCAGTGTAGTTGTCATTAAACATTCAGCACTCTTTATTAATGAAAAGACGAAAAGTGTAGCGTTAAGCTCATCATCGATGTAGATCTGCTCTTACGATCGTTCTGACTGCTTTACTGTTTCTGCACCCATTGCGTTGTTTGCATTCATTACGTTGATGTATCCATCACAGTGGTAACGTTATTACCCTGTCAGTGTATTTACTCTACTAGGAGGGAGTTTTATTGCACAGGGTATGTTCTTATTGTAGTGTTTTTACATAGAGTGCATGAAGAGACACAAAGTGTAAATTGATGCCTGTGGTGTTGGATGGCTCTGTGGGTGCCGTGGGGGCTGTTGCCTCGCTTGAGACAGGTAACCTTGCGGTTTTTCCACTTTAGGTCGGGGATAATGTCAATTTATTTTGTGAAAAGGGGATTGTTGTGCAATGAGAAAATAACTATCTGGGACAGCAGTTCCCAAATGTACCCCAAAATGTACTTTTTTGTCGGAGCAGTTCTCAAGGTTAACGATCGGTTGCCAAATTTGAATTCCGCTTGGCAGTGAGGAGTTTATGGTGCTCTTAGGAGGTGCATTGTTTTAATGAAGAATTGGGGAATATTGGTGACAAGTTATTACCAATGGGTATTTAAGTCATATCTGTTATGCGGCTTTTAGGGGAACTTGTTTTCTTTAGCCCTGAGATTGTTTTGCAGCTTACATATTTTAATGAGTTGGGAAAAGCAATTTTAGTCTTGCTTTAGATCTGGATGACAAAAGCTTCTCACGGTTTCACAAATAAGTCGTCAGATCTTCTTACTTTTGAGTGAGACGCTGCTAGTGGCAAAAGAAAACTTCTTTGTTGACTCCTAGTGGTAAATATGGACTGGATTGGCGTTTGTTCTGTCAGATGAATCTTTTATTTCCTCGTAAATCTGAGTTGTTAATGCCATGCCTCGAATCCTTGATGGTTTTTTTCAGCTTTCATCTGTTACCGTCGAAATATTTTTTCCTCGTAAAAATGGTTGGTGGTTTTTAGAATCCACAGAAGGACTTTTATTGTAACTCTAAAATTATATAAGGCTCTATGACAAACTCAACGCAGTTGTGTCGAGTTAACCTAAAAGCAGTCGCCAGGATGGCGTCTGCGCGAATTAATTGTAATTTCCACATCACAGGCTTAAAAGTATTCCGTGATTTAATCTGAATTCTCGCGTTTGAAACTGTACAACTTAATTCAATCGTGCGTTGAGTTACTGCAATAATAATTCCCCAACAGGATGGCAACAACAATTTACCGATAAAAAGTAGTCTTTTAAATTGTGGTGCATCAGTAAGCATGTAGCACTCCGAGACTTTCCTGAAGATGAAGGGAGATAGTGCATGGGCAGAATATGTATTGTCGGCGTGCAGAGGAGCTTGGGCTGCCTGCCTGGTTCTAAGGGCAGGCCGTCCAATTGCGGCTCCCTTAAGTGACTCACTACCAAAATCAAGAGTAAAATAAATGATTCCGTTGCTTAAATTTTAGAACAACCTGTCTTATATTGCAAGTCTCTGCTTGTGCATTTTGAGAGAAATCATCTCAACAAGTGAGAAGGTTTTAAATTAACTTTCTCTTGTTAAATTTGCTTTCGTTACATCAAGTAAACATTCTCACGACACGTCTGACACATTTCTGATTTCATTTTGCTTGTCACATCTATTTGTCCCATTTTAGGATGACATCGGTTTGGGGGCCGTAGTCGGTTCAGCCGACTTCAATGTCATGTTCGTTACCAGCGTCTGTGCGCTTTTCAGTAAAGAGGTGTGCTGATCAGTTTTTCCTCTTGCTAAATTTCCTTCCCTTTTGCGGTTATAATATAGCACTCTGAGTTTTTTGAAGTCGAAAATGCCATGGAATTAGGATAGAAAGTGTACTACTGACGTCTAGAAGGACTGGGAGGCTATTGGCATGACCTGGCGTTACGCAAAATGTTAAATGATTACACTAGTACTGACTTGGTACTTCAACATTTCCTAACTTCAGATCTACTCTTATTGAGATCCACTCCGGAGACTACCCTATAGACTACCGTCAGCGAAATTTGTTGCGTCTTATGAACCATAGTCAAGGTATAGTGCACCTTCTAACCTCCTTTCTATCCATTTTTCTCAACTCTAGGTAATATATCTCAACTGGTGGCCCCTTGTTCGTGACTCCATCTTCTATCTTGTGTCGATCATCCTTCTCGCCTTGGTTATAGTTGATGAAAGAGTTTATTGGTGAGTTTGTTCAAGCTCTGCCAACTTATTACTACCCATTTGGTATGCTGCGTACGCATAAGGTCTGGGCATACACGCAACCCTCAAGTAAAAAACCAGTTGAATGAAAAAATCCGTGCGATTTTTAATGCAGCTCCTTACACTATCTGCCTGAAAGGTGTAGACGCTTGTCAAGTGAGCACAGTTGTACATACACATACATTATTAAGCCCAGATCCATACTCGTCAGGTTGGCAGTATGGTAGTCTTGATCTCCTGCTATTGTGAACTCTCGTGCGCAAGAAATCTCGGTTGGTTGGAATTGCTAGGCTGCAAAAGCTCCTTGTAGAGCCGATGCGGTGTTTGGAGAGGACTAAAGGAATGTACCGTTCATAAGTGATTTTAATGAGTGGCGTGATTTGAGTGGTGAATCGCTCTAAGACGGGCCATAGATTGCTAATTAGGATGGAGACCTGCGTGTCCCTTGGGTACGCCATCAAGAGGCGACTTCGGTAATGCAGCTTTCAATAATGCGGCAGTTTGTTTACATTTGAGGAGGAGAAGTCGTGACAACCACTATCATTCAAAAACTATTCGACAGTTTACTAGTCTTCACGGATAGCGTGCCTTTGGGAGGAGCCTGCTTGCTGACTGAATGAGGAATAAATTTGCCATCTAATTCCAAAGTTTGTTGAGAGGACGACCTCGAATAATCCGCCAATCCACACTCCTGGGGCGAAAACTACTACTTATTATCTGTCTTTCCATGTTTAGATGGAATTGTTCACCTGCTAAAGCTTAAATGTCAACAAATTCTTCCTCTCCAGAAGGGGTCAGGATAAGTCACTCATGGATGATGAAAGGCACCTACTCAGTCTCATCATTTCTTTAAGTAATTACTACCCCTTTATGACATTAGGCAGTCAGTCATTAAATGGAATCTTGAAGGGTGGGTAAAGAATGTGAGCTTAAGGCGTGAGCGGCTGTCTGGGTCTAAATTTAACCGCTTGTCCCCATCGTCAACAGTAGTGGCTGGGCTAAGAAGGGCAAATGGTGATGAAGCTTGCTAGCTCTTCCAGTCTTTCCTGACGATGCAGGAAGATGCAATGCTAAGGTAGAATAATGTACCACCGTCGTGCAGAGGACGGCTGGCGGCCATGCTACCCAGCGGATGCACACTGATGGAAAAGTTGTGGTAGTTTAGCCAACATAATTTCCTTGCCGCCTCTTTTGGATTCAGGTACGAAGCTCTGATTCTACTCCTCTTCTATGGCTTCTACATCTCTCTGATGCATTTCAATCGACGCCTGGACGTGCTACTGAATGCCTGGTGTCTCTCTCACCGCAACATCTGTCCCCGGGTGCTGCACGATGAGGTGAGCAGGGTGGAGATCGCGGCACAGAGCTCGGGCAAATTCGGTGGCAAGCAAGACGAGACAGTGGGTTTGCAGGCCTCTGAAACACCTCTCGCCAATTACTCTCGACTGGAGGCAGATGAGTCCGAGGCGGTGCATCATCTGAGCTCGCACGAAGTCATTGAAGGTGAGCCATACCCCTAGTGGTTTGTGATGAAGGGTTTATTTAGTGTTAACTTTATGCTAAATCTTTAAGTTCCCAATCGGTGTGCTTATTGGCGATGGATCCGGATTTCCTATTGGTTTAGGTGAGGAATTTCACTCCCTGTAGACTCTCGGTGGATTTCCGCATATAGCATCCAGCTGCATGACTATTTCAGGTGATGGATTGGGTGAATCGGGATTTGTTAACAATGGATATGGTAGGGCTCATTCTTCGCTATCATCAAGTTGATTGAATCCAAATCTTAGCTGCTTGAATTTGCATGTCGAGGAATTGATGTGGTGCTGAGCACCACTCAAGTGGATTCACTAGGTTGACATTAATTCGGTGAGGATGTAGTAAGGCTTGTTAAATCTGGTCTTGAAGAAATTCTGTCGGGTATAGAAGTTGTTGGAATTATTATCAACCGTGAGTTGGGAATGGGTGCCTAAGCTTGGATGCCCCATGACTTTGTGTATCTGCTCGTGGAATGCTTGATGACAAATAAGTTCCAGTCGGAACACACTAGGTGCCCACACCAGACCCTCAACGATATCCTCTTGGCCTTTGAAATCCCCCTTGAAGATGTCCCCTCAAGTTTGCTATTCCTTCGATGATATTTTCAAAGACTTAGCCTTTAACACATGCGCTATGTGCCATTCCAATTCACACATCCTAAATTCGACGTCACAGATGTTGTGGCATGCGATAACCAATTGCACCACATTGTGTGGCAAACAGATTGGTTGCATTGACAGCAATAAAAGAGTTGTTGATTGTTCTTAGTCTGAGGATAATTACATTTTCTAGTTTGGTTTTACCCAAAAACATGGACAGCGGTGGTCAATTTTCCTCCCTCGTTCCCGGTGGCTATGCTAATTCGTCTAGTCCACCCCAGGAGATCTGACATTCAACTACGCACAGTGGATCGTGACATTTCGTACCTCTTGTCATGACAAGCGGGGCGTTAGCCGTGCTTTCACCTTGCAATTTGCTTATCATCAGGTTTAGCTTCTTATAAAGTTACAATGTGTTAATAGCTTTTGCCCCTTCAAGTGAAAATCCGCGGTTGGAAGCGTCTAGAGGCCCCGGTTAACACGGACCTTAAAACCTCTTCACAGATGTTGCCGCAGTACCTCGCAGTGATCCAGAGACAGCCATCGCACCGACTCCTCAAACCAAGGAGGAGCTAATTGATGGTGTAACAGGGGACTCGGATCCTCGTACATTTGTCCAAATCTGCCTCGCGCCTCTAGCCTTTCCACCTAAGGGAACCTCAATGATGCGGTGGATCTACTACATCCTTGTCTGGCCCATTCGCTTCTGTCTCTGTCTCACCACACCTGATAGTCGATCTCCACGATGGCGACGTTGGCAGGGTCATTGGATCGCCTTTCTGGTCTCCTGTTTTTGGATTGGTGTTTTCACCATCTTTATGATGTGGATGATCACAGTTATTGGTGAGTTGGACCTTGTGTTTACTGCAGCGTACTAAAAAGTCACGTTTCCACAGAATATTATGAATTTTCTGGTTTTATTTCTGCGCATTACGCGGGTGTTAATCCCTAGGACGGACAGATGAATAAATGGATGGAGTGGGCTTCACTCCTTACCCACATTTCATAATGAGGCAGCTAGGCAGTCGTCGGATTGGTTAACCTGCGCGATGATTCTCTCCTTCCCATCTTACCTTCTTTCCTCCCCTTAACCGCGGCAACGATGTGCGTAAAAAAGGGTAGCACATTTAGCTCTCTTCCACCCCCTCCCAAAGTACGCAGTAAATCTTGGCCATTCACAAGAGGTATTCATTAACTATTGATGCCACACTATGTGACTAATCACTTTGTAGTAAATGAAAAAGGGATCGGGTAAACTGGGCATGTCGATTTCCCTAATGTTCTTCAGACATAAATTAAGCAGAGTTTTCTCTTAAAGGAGAGGAGAAAAACGAAAACCCATCGAATGTATGCCTTGATTTTGATTGGTCGAGTTTCTCTATGTTACTCTACATATATGATTTAGTAGCTGAAGGAGAGTTCTGCAAAAAAACAAGATGTTATCAATTGGTTTATTCATCGGGATCGGTGCGTGCGACTCGCAGCGCAAAATACTTTCTAGGATTATTTTCGTTGTCCAAATCCTTTCCCTAGTCTACTGCTAGTCTAAAAATAGGTATAATTTTCACCTCATCAGCTAGGGTTATGTAGTAAATAGAAAACAACCATTTCCTTGCCTGTGTTTTGTTGAAGTAAATGCATTATCCATTTTAGCCTCATTTTAATTGGTCCCTCCTTAGCCAATAAGCTGCCGGCTGACCATGTGTGCGATCATCAATTGACCTTGCGTCTTGGGCATAATTTGTCTCAGATGACTTTAGCTTGACTTTCAAGGGCCATTTAAATCAAGATTAAATTGTGTCCAGCAAGTTTTAAACCACTTCAGAGGCTTGACTTTTATAGTGCCGAATGGTGAACCTACCTACTGAAATTGGGTTTCAGCGTCCTAGTTGCCTCTGATGTCCCCATGGGTGAGGTGGCCTTGTCATAAGCGTACAGAAAGCTTAGCCAACTAGTGAGGCGAGTCAACGAAATGCATAATCTGCCCAATTTAACTGTGTCAGATTATTTTGCAGTAAATCGCGCCCATTTTTAGCTTGCCAATCGGAAATTAGAATCACGACTATGCTAATTTGCATTTATGATTGTCTATAATCACCCAAATTGTATATTCAAATACTCCTTAAATGCCATAATGCAGCAGATGGGTAAATGGGCAATGGAACGACAAATTTTGTTAATCCTGTTACAGAAAGCATCCTTATGCGTGCAAACACCTTGCTATTATTGGGCTCAGCAGATTGGTTACGAATCACATTCTTGCCATCTTCAATATCTGGCTGCTGCTGCATTTTGCTGTAAGGTGGCAAGTTCGGTTAAAAAAATAACTTCTTGCTTTAGGGGTGACCTTGGGGATTCCAGACACGATTATGGGACTGACCTTTATAGCTGCTGGCTCTAGTGTTCCAGATGCGATCACCTCCGTCATCGTGGTTCGCGAAGGTGAGTTCCCCTCAGTTAATCACTTTTTTTCACTCAATTCTAACGCTTTCAGTTCAATGGTGGACTGATCACAGAAACTCAAATGCAGAGCCATTGCCGGATGGTCATGACTAAAAACTCGCTCGTGTTTTGAACTTTATGCATAGATAGGATGGGATCGTTTCTTTATCAAACGAAATATTGAAATTTTATTCTTAGGCTAACCCAAGCTACTAATTTGCTCATTTCAGTAGCATTAACCCTACTGCCTGTTCCGTTTTAAACAGCCTTTAAATGTACGCAAAAATCTCGTGGAAAAGAGCATTTATGTGCACCAGCTGTAATCGACACGGAACATTGAAAGCGCTCATGCAGCGCCAGGAGTCTTCTATTGAGTCGCAATGACCCATACTGGTCCGGAGGGCGATTTATTATTAACGCGTGGAAGGGTTGCGCGGCTATAAGTGCAGTCGGAGGGCAATGCCGCAAAGCGGAAGTACAAAACACACTCTGGGGCAGTGGCTTGGTCACACCCATAGCTACACAAAATATCAAACTACTCCATACCTCCTTCCTCTCCTCCTCCGCCTACATTCTCTTTCGGTCACAACAGCATAGTACGTGTTTTGGAATGCCGGCCATTAAATTTTCATGCAGTCGGAATGATATTTGCTTCCAACTTTAGTGGTACGCCTTGGTGATTTGAGCACATTAGGAGCCACTTCCTATTTATGAACTGCTTATTATGGGGATGGATTCACTGGCGTTGATTCGTTGGTTAACGCCTTTCCTGCAGGACACAGAGTTGGAGTCATTGTTAAAGGCAGATATCATCCTAACCCCCCTTTGGAGTTGCAGTCATCCGCAGTGGGTGGACTCGGATACCGAGATCAGAAGAATTGCCTCTCTAGATCGGATTTGACTTAGCTTTGACACTGATGTGGCCCACCGGTACACTCGGCGGGGCTCAAAAAGTACCCAACTATCAAACCTGTATTATGTATGAGTTTTAGGGAGCAAGAAAATTAGAAATTATTCATCCTGGCGATCGGATTCACTACTGTCTGGATGAATTTTTTAGGTGAGGGCGATATGGCTATCTCCAACGCAGTGGGAAGCAACATCTTCGACATCCTCGTTTGCATGGGACTTCCCTGGTTAGTGCGCAGCATGGTTATTGGTGGACCTGTGGAAATCTACTCCCAAGGTAACACCCTGGTCACCGCATTAGTAAACGCCTCGGCCACCGACATTCCTTGTTACTTCTAAATTGTAGGCCTGACTTATGCCACACTGACTCTCTTCGTCACTGTGTTGATTCTCCTCGGTGCAACGCATCTGAATCGCTGGCGACTGACTAAACTCTATGGTGTGGGGTTGATGATCACCTACCTTCTCTTCCTCGTAGTATGCAGCCTCTATGAGTTGAACGTATTTGGAATGGTGCACCCTCCAGCGTGTCCCTACGTCGAGTCACCTTAGGTGGAGGGAGGGGGAAAAGCTCTTTATTTATTCCTCGGTGTTGTCCATTCAACTGCCAGCCTCCTCTATCCATGCCATATGTCTTAATCTGTGATGGGTAGGGCTACGCCTGCTATCATTTATTTACTGGAATAATTATTTACCGAATACTTCTGACTTCGTAGTTCGGGACGTGCGGTTGCGTAGTAGCTAAAATTGGAAAAAAAATCTTGTCCAGGTTTTTGGGCCGGGAAATACTCGCAATCACCCTGCTACGTCCAAATTAATGCATTCGGTTATCATGAATTGGTGAGAAACACGCGTCATGTATCCGTGACGCTGGGCCTAGGCAAGAAACTTGGGGCGAGTCGGTTGTAAATAGGCTTCGTGGTGTAGAGTAGATAGTCGGTAGATTCATATCGACGTATCTTATTGTTGAACCCGGTGATCAAGCAGAAAGCAGGGTTTTCTGAACATCCAGACTGTGCATGTACAGGCGAGAAGACAAAGTGGTGGTGCTCGACGCCAGCTAGGGATGGTTCCGGCTGGAAGACTCAGGAGGAAGACCTTTACCGCGGCTGAGATCGCTGCCCAAGATGTGTATATCATGACCAGTCAGGATGGGCCTTTTTTACAACAATTTTTGTGTTTTATGAAGCTCTCGTAAGGGAGCTACGCAGTAGGGCAGTACCGAATCCAAGAGACCTCAGAGAAGTGTCATAACTGCCAACAGAACTGTGTGTTCTCATGCAATGATCTGCCGTCGTCGACGCAATTCATTACACAATAAGGTTCTGACTTCAGTTCACTGTCAAACTTTGAGGAGGAGGAGGTCTCGTAATATCAACTTATGTTCATTCGCTAGATTAGGTCAAATAAATTCTTTAAAGCAAAGTATGCCTAGATTCCGTGGTCATACTTGAGCACTTGACCATCGACTTGATTTCCACCTTTGGTTTCTACTTACAGAATCAAAAAGCTTACCATGGAAACTTATTTCCAATATAATTAATCGATTACACGATCTACCATACCAAATGCCACCAGCGCTACTTAATGAGGATGGAAAGTAGCATAATGACAACCATTGCTTCTGGAGACGTCGACAGTTTTCAATAGCCACTGCAATCATCGAAATTACCATACAGTTCTAGATTCAGTGCGAAAATAAGTGTTGTATCTTAAGTGAAGAGCTTTTTGGGACTCTAAGTCACCTCCAATGGAGGTTTCACTACCAGCACAGATCCTCTAACCGGCGTCTCCAGCACACGGGTAACGAGACTTTTCACAGGACTTGCGGTCAACCATATCGTAAGGACGGTACCACCCACTTGTGATAAAGCATTATCTAAGACAGCCTAAGATTTCCGAAGGTCGTGGCCCCTTAAAGCAAATCACATCTAGGAGAAATCCGCTGGAGAGAGCTGGAACTTTAGTGGTTGCATTTCTCAAAAGTAGCATCAGGAAGGCGAATTCCATGTCCTCAGAGAGGAACGGCAAGCTCTCCCTTAAAGTCGCGTACAATCCAATTGATCCCCCACATCACTCTAGTAGCAGGCACCCTATAGAACACAAGATTAGCGATTAACCAAATTCAGCAGACACACCTCCTCCATGCCATTGGCTTTTGATAATCAGCCAAGGGAGTCAGAATCGCTCTTCACATGGATCGGATTGTCTTAATGCTACTGCTAATGCAGCACTCCGAGCCTCACTCCAAGGCCGTAATAAGACATTAAAAAAACGGAGGACCGATTATTGCTAACACACAGCCTACTCTCATGCCATACAGTAAAACAAGTGTCCAATCACTATAATTTCGTAGAAAAATATGTGCATACATACATACAAAGACTTCTACGCGTCCTCATCCCTCAACTCCCTTTCTCGTAACCAATATCGCATTTTCCAAACTTGCAAACCTAGTTGTTGCTTCAGTTCTCTTAAATCTCCATTGCTGTATTTTTTCTTCTGCAATTAAAAAAAATAAAAAAAGCCGGACAGTTATGCATCTAACAGATGATTGATATGCATGAAATCACGCATGAAACTTACTTTCGAGTAAAACTTCTCCAATTCCCCTTGTTGATCCTTGGTAAAAGTAACTGACTTGGCGGATAATTTCTCCTGGTACAAAAAAGAGCCAAACGAATACTCTCAATTTGAAATAGGAAGCAGTGTAAGTAACTTAAAAGAAACATCAGCGGACAGACGCTCACATATCGCAACGAAAGAGATTGTTTGAGTTTCCAGGGTGGAAAAAGACGAGCTCGCTGTTTGGGCGTCTTCATATCCGTCATCCAGCGTCGAATGAGGGCGAGCGCTTGAGAATGCCTCCAAGCCGTCAGGGAGCACCGCTCGAGGCGACAAAGAATGTGGGCAGACTGGTACACCTTGTAGCATTTCAATATAGACTGCGCCACGTCATCGTAGGTCAGACCTATCAACAACGGCTTTAAAAGTGATCCATTTACTTCACTAGGATCAATTCTTTCTAACTCGACAGATCGCTTATGGAAGTTGGCTTCCTAATGTTAGTTTAACATAGTCTTAAAATACCTCTTCTGTGTAAAAAAATAATGCAAGAGGGAAATCAAGAACCGCAGGAATAGATAATAGGAGAACCTCAGTTACGCTTCCCATCCAAAGGAAACGAATTGTATTTTAATTAGGATTAAGAGCACTTTAGCGCGTTACAACAGATAATATGACCAAACTCACCATAGAAACATCGAATTCTTCTAAATTCCTTTCGAAAATCGACCGTTTCGTCAAAGAATGAGCTAGTTACCGAAGTTTTATTGAGATTCGCAAGAGTTACATCCTAAACTAAGCGAAGATTACCATTAGAGAAGCCTGGCCATATCCAACGAATGCAGATACAAATCTATGGACAAAGTCTAGTAAAAAACAACCTCTGTCTATTCACAGCAAGATTTTACTTTCGAGGGATACTACTAAAGAGGTTTTAAAAAGGGAAGTTTTAAGAAGTGGTGGAGCTTAAGGTTATAAAGGCAAAATATAGAAACACTACCTCCTTAGATGTATCCGAAACGAGAATATAGGATTTCTTTGAATCAAGATTCGACAACATGATGGTCTTTTCTGAGGAGGTCTCGGGAAATTTCGAAGACAACTGGTCTTTTAACTTTTCGAGAAAAGGTAGTGGGTTCTCCTGAACGCACCGATACGCGTTGGTGTCAAGAGCGATTGGGACCCTAACCTATTGATTTCACAATTAGGAATGAAAGAACTGATGTACTACCTTAACGCCATCCTTCGCGAAAGTGACGTAGTAAGGATAAACGTTTGTATCTCTGTTAAAAGGTTCCACGGGATAATACTTGAGACGTTCCTTTAAACCTGCTTGGTCGTCTGTGGACATTTGTATATTGAAACTAAAACAAGGAATTTTAGAATGCTACCACCTCGACGGCAAATTTATAGGTCTATTATAAACACCATGATAATAACCAATGGGTAACTAATCATAAATCGAAGCATTCATCTAACGCATTGACAATTGGAATGTAAGAGGTGTGCGGATCTGTTAAAACAGATGCTATGGATATCAATACGAAGTACTTATTTGGATACGCCTGAAATTAAAGTCGAAAAATGGGAAATGAAGTCACTTATGTTGACTCACTGATCGTGCAAATTCAAAGACAATGCAGGCTAGTGGACAAAACTTGAATTTGCAGGCTTAGATTGAACAAAGCATTAAGGTCACCTCACAAAAGCCTTGCCCCATTGTTATTTTAAAAAAGAGCACCCTAACAATCATTAAGACAGAAAATTTACTTTTTAATTTAGAATATTTTGTAGAGAAAGGTTTGGCATGATTTTTGTAATGTCCTTGTAGTTTTGTCCGCTGATTTAATTTAGGATTTGGGAGGAAATTCGAACTGCATAAGAGACGAAAGGATAGGATCCGTTGTAGCGGAAAAGAGCTGAGCGTCCCCTTTTCCCTAGTTTTGTGCTGTTTCTCATGGATTTATTTCCTCGTTCATCTGGCTCCTTCACCCATTGACCAAACTGGCTGGTTGGATAGTGGCATATTTGGTCTCTAGGCTAAATAAAAATTTGTACAAATTTTGGGGGGAAGAAATGCCAAATCTCTATTAACTCTCTCCGTTCCTCGCCTAAACGATGCATCAAAACAGCACCAGTACTACATCTTTGCATTTGGTGATTTTGTACTCTTAGCAAGGAAGGCTAATTTATTAAGAATCGCGCTTACCTGCCCTATTTGATTTTTCTGCCATTCGCCCAAAGTCTATACTTACCTACATTCAAGCTTCACCTGTAAGGAGGCCAAAGTACAGGTGCATTCAAATTCAATGCTAGTGAAGGTATCACAGAAGTTAATCAAATATTTGGTTAGGATACTGTAGCGTCCCGAGGTTTCCTCGAAATCAAAAGAAGGCAGAATGCTAGGGTAGAATATGTATATTCAACGAACAGAGGAAAATAGGCTACTGGCATGGCCCGGAGGCCAGCCTACGCAACTAGGGCAGTACGGCCACCTCTGTGACCTTGACCGAAACCGGTAGTTCCAACAAGCAATGCACTACAATACCGTCGCTAATTTAATGCCATTTACTATGACTTGATTGCATTTTATTCTTCATATGTTTAGTAAGGCTTATTTGTACTTCTGCGTTCCACAGCCTCAACCATTGCCCTTCATTCGTCGAAATGGGTAGTTGTTATTATATTTATCATATTTGCGGTCTTATTTTTTTCTACGTTTCTTATGTTCCTGGTGTTGTTTTGTTAAAAACACTCCTGTTTCTCCCCATCATTCTCATTTGAACAGAAAATAACAAATCCCGTCCCATCTGAAGCTGAGTCTCATGATCTTGGATATGATTTTTAGCCCTTCAGTCTTCCTTGAAGTTGGAATAAGTCGCAAGTGCATGGCATACAACTTATTATCGGTGTGCAGAGCAACTGACACCACCAGCACGATCCAGAGGCCAAGACGCAAGCAATTTAACCGTGAGAAATTGTCCTAGAGGTTATTAACCTAAGACGGTTCTCACGAGGTTAATTGACGTATCGCAACCCACACCTTTTAGGGTTTAACTCTATGACACCAATCATCGCCACCCATTCGGAAGGCGAGCTACTATAACCCCCCAAAAAATACATCTGTCAGGCGGTCAATAACACTAAGTCCATGTGAGAAATCCGAGAGCACTTGGGAGGTCACATCAAGCCAGGTGGCAAACTTCACATGACCCTAGCCTCGCTACCTGTCTCCTTCAGCTATGGCCATTGAACTTAGTATCGAGGACAGTGATTTATGCTGGATTAAGAGCTACTAGTTAAGTGCCAAATCCCGGCTAATAAAAATTTAGCCTGTCCAAAGCCCATGTCAACTCGTACGTGCCATGGTTCGAATAGTGCCATTTGATAGTAAATTTTAAACCCTCCATTTGACTAATTTTAACCCCTCAAAGGTGGTTTTTTTCCCAAGCGACGAAGTCTACTCAGTAGGCTTGACAGGCGACCACCTGATCCACCTTTGGGGTTGAGCACGACTACTCCTCCCCCCTCCCCGCCCCTGAGAGAATTGGCATCCTGAATCATGCAACAGTAAACTTGTCCCGGTACGCTTCAGTTCCATTTCCCATGGACATGCCCTAAAGGTAATAAAAGACGTCAGTTCAGAGCAACGTTTAATCAAATGGTAACAAAATATTACAATGCTAGCAGGGTGGCAGTAGCGGAATTTCAAAGAGAGATAGAGAGAAATGGTGAGCGATCAAGAGCGCGGATGGGGGCCAGCGAGGACCGGAGGGGAAAGCGTTAAGTTATTAGAAGGCCAATAGGCAGTCCATGCGGTACACACAAAATGTTGGGGGAAATTTATGAAGTGGATATCCACAAAATCACTTGTCGTCGGTGGCAACATAGCTAGAGAGATTGGAGCAGCCTACTGTAAAAGGTCGATTTTGGCGAGATTGGCGCGATTATCACGACAAAACGATTGTGGAATTGCTACGAAATCATAAGCTCGAGTATCAGAAGCTGAAAAAAAAAAAAGAAAGGAGGCCTTATTCGATGGGAATAAGGAATAGCTTGGCCCCCACTAAAAATAAATCCAGCCTTTAGTACTAAAAAAGGGATTAGGTGCCTTTAATTTAGACCGTTCATTGGCCAAACGCTTTGTCTTACTGACCGAAGCGACTCCCACGCGTTTTAATTTCGCTTCACGCCTTTTAAATGACTGTTTAACCGCCGATTCCCAGAGTCGACATTTGATACTGACATCAAGTTCTTCCGATTCGTGAGTATGGAGCTTTCACTATCATTGCAAAGGCGAGTTTGTAGCCTTCCAATGCGTGTTTTAACGTCCAACTAAGGCAGTGGTGTGGACAACTGAGCAAGACAAAGACAGGGTGGACAGACGATGAAGTGGTTTATCGAATGTCATGAGGAGGCGCTGCTTTGTGCTTTGATGTCGAGAACACAGTAAGTTTTGTTTAAAATAAATTGCCAGGGCAATGCCTTGGCGATTTAAACCGAAGATAGAGTACAACCAGTGTGGACTGACCATTTGGTCACGTTTTTTGGCCAATATTGGGACAGCAACTTTGACCTGCTGATTCGGTCCGCAAGTGAAAAAAAAAAAACAAACGCATTCAAAAATGCAGCCTCTCCAGTGAATCCAGTCTGCATAATCCTTTATAGCTTAGTAGGAATTGACTAATGCAACTAGAGAATAAGCAAAATTGATGACGAGGATTAAAATCAACAAGACGGATAGTACAAAAGCCGTCCATCGTGTTTATTAACTCTCTCCTCCCTGTTGGCAACGTTGTCACAATTACCTAAGAGTGAACCCTGGGGACAACGCGGCATCTTCAAACGCGAATACCGACCGACACGAAACTAAGGATTCACGTAAGCTACCTGCCAGTGGAGAAGACCTAGGCCGAGACCAGGGGAAATGACTGCTAGTCGGAGAGAGATCAGGCAAATAAACCTCAATGGACACATAAAATTAGCCTCACCGACAGAGAGAGGTGATTTGTTGGAACGTTCCACAATCAAACCTCGTCTTGCCTGTTAGTAGCAATAATGTTATGTGACAATGCACCGGAACAGATTTAGCAACAAAAAATGCCAACAGTGTCTCTCCGACGGTTCGGCTTCTGGTAAGGAGACTTGTAACGCTGCCATTGTAGGTTAAAGCCGATACAGAAATAACCCTTCACATTCATTAATCATTGAAGTAGTTGATGACCTTCCTTCCTAGGCACACGAGGGAGACATTTAACGCTGTCCGCATGAGGCAGTTAATTCGACCCAGAAATACGTGAAAATTACTGGACTAAGGCCGAGGCATCGGCGCGAGTAGCTCTTTAAAGCAAGTAACGCCAACGGGTTGAAAGTCGGTTCGGTGAATTGAAAGCTGTAGTGAAAGGGGTGGATAAGTCTCCACAAACGCAAGGTTTGGTCACTACTACAATAGTCCTTAAACGTTGAAAACTTTGCTGAACTAGAAACTTGAAAATCGACAAATCCGATCCTTTCTGCTCGGTGTTTTAGCCTCTACACCAGTGCCCATCAGAACCCAAGTGCTCAACTTTGCTAAGGGGCTTAAAAACCATAGCAAACTTGTTCAAAATGAACGCTACATGAACCACCCCTGTTGCGGTAGTTAAGACTCTTGCCTGCCAGACTTACCAATAACTTTCTCACGCTGCCAAACCAAGCTATTAACCTACCTAGGGACTGTGTGTATTATTTGCAAAACGACTGCCAACGAGACCAAAACCGTCGTGCGGACGGCTCCAAGTGGTCAAAAAACTCTAGCGCGCCAAAAAAACAGTTATTTAAATGCGTAAAAAGCCCAGTTTAGATGAGCTGGGCGAAAAAAAAATTGGATAACTAAAAGATGTGGTAAGAGTTTTGAAGAATCTCAAAACTCACGTTTGCCATGGCCACGATTGTATCAGTTTTGAATCGATGAAGGCAGATTGGCTAGACAATTGAGTGAGTAAAAGAAGCACCAAACGTCTGGAAGCTGGGCTCTCCCCCTCGCTCCAATATTAATAATATAGGGCCACTTAATCAGCACACTTCTAATTTGGGAAAGGTAATGCTGTCTGTTCGGTAACTCAGTCTTCAGTTGACACGTCCAGTTCACAACCCTGCAGCCGTTGAGGCTGATCGGCATTGAACAAGACAAAGGGCCTCAAACTGCAGACTTGAACAGGACACAGAAACCTTCTTTGCGTCAGTTGACGATCTAATCATTTCAAAATTTGGCCATACCTCTCAAGCTATTAACAAAGCAACCAAAATTTGCCTTGTAGCTCGACTAATTGTGCTATCTTCTCAGAGATATTTCGAAGGTACAAGGAGGAATGGGACGGAGGAAAGGCAGGATGAACTCACTCTGTGACTACTCCACCTCGGCGGTATCGACTAGGGGTTCAGCACCCTCCTTCTCCTCCTCCACAAGGTTGCTGTTCATAATGCCCTTCGACTTCAACGACTCCTCGGGACGAACGTACGAGGAACCGGTCGGTGGAACTAGACACAGCAGGACAACAATATTAATGGGACTTTCAAAAAAATGCCTCTTAGGGTTAAGTAAGGCAGCGGGAGAGCGGTAAAAGCACAGATTACTCGAGGCACCCTCTTCCGTGTGTGCGTGCAGGTGCCTGGGTCAGCCGATTTAATTCACAACAAATGTGGACGGTGAATTAGAGGAATAAAGGGGCATTTTTCTTTTTCCGTCAGAGCTCACTCCCCAACCCACTGCTTATTCGAAATCAAAAGGCGTTTAGGCGGAAAATCGGTAACCAGAAATAGAGATGATGAAGCGGGCTGACGTTGAGTCTAGGAGGCAGAAGCTGACAACAAAACCGTTTGCAGTTGCCAGTTTTTAAGGCAACCCTATGCATAATTATAAAATTGTAAAAATTTCTGATTCCACTGAACAACGAGGTTCGTATTGCAATAGGAGTAGAAATATTGATAGCCACATTTAAATGTTGAATGCCACCACAAGTAAAAAGACGAAAGTTGAACAAATGAATCAAAATGATGACACTCAAAGCGTAACACCAACGCGCAATTGACAATTAAAGGTAAAAACAAAATCCAAAACAAGTTTTAAAGAATAAAAGTAATGTGAGATGAAAAGGCGACACCCGAGGATTGGCAGGAGGAAAGTAATTGATTGTAAATTTAAAGAGAAAAAAGCTTCCTGGCAGTAATGGTACAACCGCGTAAACTAACCTTGAGGTGCGCCAGGATCTGTTGAAATTGAAAGGCATTTGAACAGGCGTTAGAACCGATCATGTACATCAACACACAAGGGCAAAAATATGAGATTTCACGGTAGTTTCAACTTCCGCTTTGCACTTACTACCGCCTCCACAAGGCCATCACAGTCGTTGCTAGGGCTTTTGGGGTCAGGCAAAACGGAAGTCTGCACTTTTGCCGCCACCAGGGAAGGGGGAGCGGCGTGCACTTTTACCGACGATTTACTCGTGACTTCCAAAAATTTGACATGCAAAGTAAGTTCAATTTCAACTATTGGAAATGAGGGCAATCGCTTGCTTAAAACTGCCTAATATCTCCTACATCTTTTTTGAGCGCCAGTGCCCTCGGTTGGAGCAGAATGATCGCACGAACCAAAAGGAAGAACAAAAATTGCTCAACTCTTGTCTGCTGCTTTCTGGTGTGAAAAAAAATGCCCGGAATTCGAAAATAAAAGGCAAAAGAAGCCTTCTGTCGAGGGCAAGGCCTGACTAATTCCCATTAACTTCATGGCGCAACAGGCGATAAAGTCTGGGTAGAAGCAATAAAATGAGACGAGATCTCGAGATAAGTCCACTTTTACCCTAAAGCCTTCAAAATTCTAAACCAAAAAAAGAACTTAAGGAATACAGCTAATCAGGCATTTAAAGGAAGCTTCTAAATCCAAGGTAATATTGCGGCCAGAGGAAAGTCCAAAGGCTTAGATCCGAGGTTTCTCAGGTGAAATAACTGCGAGTTTGGAAGTAATTACCTCTGAAGGCCGGCAGTTTGTTAAATATTCTACTTGGGACAAGACTAACATAGGACGGTGCTTAGTTCCAGCTTTTGGTTGCTTTCCTCACCTCAATGGTCTATGTTCTTCCAAAAATAAGCTTTTCCTACAACAAGGTGTCTGGTGTCTGTTTTGCGAAAAAACAGTTACTTCATAGGCTGATACTGAGCTGGAACCTAACTTTTCCCCAACCCCAGGTTCTGAAAAAAAAAGAGCTTCGCCTCGTAGTGATTGTAAAAAAACAAGGCGTAGGCGGTCTGCCAGAGTTCATTCAAGCTAAAATGTTAGAAATGGAAGGAAAGGTAGAGAGAAAGTAAACCAAGGACTTGGATCCAATTTTGCCCTTCAATGCCTTGGAAGTGGGTAATTTTTGAGGCAAGCAATGGTGCAATCAAAATGACTTAAATCAAACACGACAATGGGGGCGATCACCTCGTAAGCGTTGATGCAATGTATACCTGAATATAATAAAAAACCGAAATTATGCTAAATGGAAGAAGAGAAGGATCGGCGTACTTGCGTAGGAGCGTCGCCTAAGCCCACAAGGCGTCTCATCAAGGTCAGCAAATGAACCAATGGGTGAATCAGAGTGCGGGACAGTGGACTCATGAGGCATCAGCATTGTGGGCGCCCGAAACATGTAGCACAGTGGGTAGTGAAGGAGGTTGAAGCAGCTAAAGGAGTAGATGTCGGCGTAACGCATTGCCTGTGACGAGAAGAAGGTGTGCCGCGAACCTAAAAATGGAAGGTAATTAGGCGTGCCGCAAATGGGAGGAATTCTACACGTAGCGATTCGCCACACACCGAATGTACTGGCATTTAGTTCCCTTCGAGTTGTACTAACGGCTTTTCTATGGATTTGCGTGTATGCACTTGGGATGTCTGCATAGAATCAATCAATCTCCCTCCCAATGGAACCACAGGATCAAGACGCTCTATCTAATCCCACTAAAGTGTAAATGCTTTCAATGCCAAGCATTAATAGGCGACATTTGGACAACTGCCATGATACCAATTATAAAATTCAGCTAGTCTTCATTTTAAAGGGTTTTTCCCTGTTCAAGTAGGGAGCCATGTTCAGTTTCCCAACGCCCACATCAGCATAAACAACGTGCCCAACAGATAATGCCACCACCAAACTCGACAGTCAGGACAATTGAGTTTTAGTCACTCAAGTATGCGATGACAGTGTGTCCGCCTTGATGCCTTAAAATCGGCAGCCAAGTTGCGCAAAAGCACAGACCCTTCTTTACCTCACTTACGCTACAAGGCAAACCTTCATGCCTCATCGATGAATCAACGGAAAAGGGCAAAAGTCTTACCACTTCGAAAAATGCTCCCCAGCAGGCCGTACGAGCGTTCCATCTCTTGTGCGACTGCCTGTAAAAGAGGACTAAACGTGAAAAGCCCCGAAAAAGCTGAGAAAAGGTATTCAAAATGATTAAGACATGCCCGAATCTCCCTTCGCAAACTGTCCACATCTGGTTGCTCACAGGTCTCAATATTCATATCTCTGAACGCGATGGAAAAAAGGGTAGTCACAATTAGACAAGTAAAAAGAAGTGGAATAATCTTTTCAGAGTAGCAATGACCGACCGGTTCTCGGGTTTGTTTTTTCTCATAAAGTGAAAAACATACTTGTAAGTGTCAGCAAGTTTATTGTCTAGATATTGTAGACGGTCGAAGAGCTCCTTTTTCTTCTTCCATACGTAGATCTCGTTGGTCAGCTCTGGAATGACAAGGAATGTGCGCCAGCCAACCTTCTTCTTGGATCGCAGAATATCACCGAACAAATGGTCCCCAGTGTAGAGGACATCCTTGCCTCGAGCACCAATTAATTGCGTGAACACCTCGCATGAGCCTTGAGGAAACAAAGGCGGACAATTTCATTGGTAGGTTAAGTAGACACCTCACCACATGCGTGCAGCTGTGAAGAAAGAAAATGCCCAGTCTAACACCGAAAATCAGTCCGATGAGATCACGCCACTGAGCTGAACAATGGACAAGAGGAAAACTAACCACAGTGGTAACTAAGCTCCCTGCATATTGAATGAGAGATTAAGAGATTGAGAAGGCGAATGCATACTTCTTGAGCACTGTCGATAAAACTGATTGGCTAGATCGTGCAAAGTGCCCGAAAAAGAACAGCTATACCATAGAAGGGTATAAAGATAACATACTTAACTGAGCTAAAATGATATGCCAGAATTTAGGATGTATGATAGAGGGTTTCAGGCACCTTTCGCCATTGAAAATAGCAGACTTTGTAGTGAATCAGGCGCGAGGTTTTAGAACACGGACAAAACGCTGCTGACAGAGGATCATCTTACACATCTGAGCACAAACATCGGAAAAAATCTTGTTACAAGATTGTACAATCTAGGAGTCTTGCCAGAGCTCAGTGATGACACCAGCCTAGGTAAAAAAATCTACAGACCTTAAAGTAAGCGATTACGCAGAACATTCGACCGCTGAACAAACTCTATTGTTTACACCACCATTTGGATTAAGTAACATGGCCAAGGAGAGGGCAAAAAGTTTTCCATATGGCAGCGCGAGAAAAAAGCAGGCTTACCCGCAGGGAAAAATAATCACATGCATAATCAAAAAACGCTTTCACAATTCCCAAGGGTGAAAAACCAATTTCCGCATATTTGCGGGAAAAAACACCTTGAAATGGACAAAAAGAGAGCTCCTAAGTTGAAAGAGAATGAAATACGGTCGTTATAATCCACCCACCTCCCGAGTAGATCTTTCCCGATTGCAACGGTCCAATGTGATGGCCAATCGAGAGACGTCCGGTTTCCTGAGGAAAAGGGGAAATGAGGTCTCAGTATGCAGTGAAGCGTTGAATTCGATTTCACTACGAGTCAGCATTTGCCACTACTTCACTCTGATTAGGTTTGAAAGGCTTCTATTTCACATTTAACTGTCAGAAATGGGTCCAGTGTTTACAACCGCAAATATAGTTACAGAGAATTAAAGTGGCAACGCAAGCAATTTGATACATCACAAAAGTGTGTGCTTGCCGATGATTGGAGGAGTTCCATTGGTTCACACTACGTGAATCCAAGGGGAAGCGAACGCAGTCCAAATTACTAACAGCAAGATCTGATTCATTTACTAGTTTGACAATATTTTGCCATTTAGAATAAGCCAAGGATAGTACAAAAATCGAATGAATTCTACGTGTTTCACCTTGTCATGGGGTAAGAATCAAACCATGTATTTATCAACAGTAGTTGTAAGGCTTAACGCTGCGGTCGAACATCGCCCAAGACTAAAAAAATTGACCGTATTTACATGTTAGTCAAGCAAAAGCAATATAAGCCCATAAAAGCTTCAAGGAATCCGGCACATCTGCTTTGGTAGGCGGATGGCTTAGTAAAAAGAACAATGCTTCGGTATCACCGACTTTCAATGGCCAAGAGCTATAAATTAAAGCCTTCCAGTCATTTTGCAACATAAAAGTACTTTTCCGACTCCGGGTCTTTGGAGAGTTAAGATGCTTTAACGGAACAAAGGCATCTCTGCTAAAAATAAATAATTTCTGAGCTACTTGAGACGAGGTAAAGCAAAGCACCGATTAGCAACTAGACGGTAGGCAGTGACGAATCGGCAAACTAAACGCCAATACCTCATCCACAGCTCTGAGGATTGTGCCCTCATCGAAGAAGAGAGGCTTCCGAGCGTCGGTGAGAATGAAGTCGAAGTAAGACGTCCACGGGCGAACTTCACCCTGCTGATGAGGCAGAAGCGATCAGCTGCCTAGCTAGGCACTCTTTGCATCTTAAAAACGCTCTAACTTACCGCATCACAAGGCTCTTCAAGGAGGTATTTCATTATTGCCTAGGGGGAGGAGAGAAACAGAATTGTCTTTAGAGGGAAAATTTAGCTTCCCATGTGCTACTGTGCTTTCAACCTCCTGTCAGATTTCGCCTGGAGAAGGTATGTATTTTCCGTCCTCTGCTTAGCATGCTAGTTTAGAATCCTATCTAATCTAGCATTAATCAGAAGTGAAATAGGGAGAAAGGTCTTGTGCCTCGATGTTACGGAGAAAATTCTAGCTTTACCAACGTACCTGCGAGTATGCAAAATCGCTGTTGGTGAGAAGGAAAACCTTTCCGCCTCTACTCCGCAGCCTGAAAAGGCGAGGGGGAGAAGTTGAAAGAGGAGGCCTAGGCACTCCGCGCATTACCCCACTGAAGGAAGGTCACGGCTGATGACCTCTCAACTGATGAATAGGAAAACCATGACGTGTAAACACACTCACTTGTCTAAGAGAAGGGGCAAATCCCGATTTTTCTCCACATATTTATCTAAATTCTCCATAGTCTTTTTCTTCAGTTCTCCCTAAGAGGAAAAAGGATTCGCATTAATTATAATTAACAGCAGCGTACCAACGGTGGTGCTAAAAACGACTCGGGAACTTGTCGCCCTCCCAAACCTCCCCACACTCCTTAAAAATAAGCACTAGGAATGACTAGAGCGAGTTCTAAAAGAGATAAACGACACAACGGGTTGCCAAAATTAGCATCCGAGACGGTGATTGCAATCCTTGCAAAAAAAAAACTATTGTAAAACTCCTCAAAAACCATTTAGCTTAAGCGCAATTGAAGGGTCGCCTTTTAAGAGTTCTCAAAGGGGCATAGCTAGGCGAACGCAAAGTCAAGATTAAAACGGACTGAACTGTGATTCAAATGAAAGAGAAGATAGGGCGCAAAAATTTAGCCCTGACAGCAATAAATCATCGTTAAGAAATCATAGAAACAAACCCCACTAGAAACTGATATATCCGACTACTGACATCGTCATAAGCCTACCCCTAGTAATAGCCGAGAGGATTCTGAAAGATAATCAAGTTAGGATGGGAGTTGAATAGCACCTGAGGGATGCATTTGCTGAGAATATTAGCTACGCATCAATCAACAAAGGCCCGAAATCAGAAGGATGAGGAGGTCAGTAGAACTGCTAATCATTGCCTGTGCGCAATTTCACCGCGGTGCTAAGGGGCCGAGGAATAGGCCTTCATCAGGTACATCTCATCTGCTAATCATCATCATCTACAGAGCCGCCCCGGTACAGACTGCCTAAATTTCGCTAGTGGTAGAATGCAGAACGTTAGTGTCTTTCCATCCAACCCCATTCCCACAAAAACGCATGAGATTTAAGTAAGTACATTTTCCGCAGCTATGTTTACGCGAACAAATGTAGATGAATTAATCTGGGTGAAAAGAAGTCTGCCATATTAAAATTGGTGACTGCGAAAGCCAATTTGATTAGTGAGAATAGAAAATCTACGCACAAGAAAACCTCCTTTGGAAGTAGCCCAAAGCTACAATCTAGATACTGGCGAAAGTAGTGGTAGTTAAATGGAGTAATTTAGATACTTTTTACCAATCCACGCATCAAAAAGTGTAGTTTTTGGCAAATTCACAAATCGTAGGTAGTAAATTAAAAATTGAGCTTTTTAACACGCTATGAGGCGTGGGGATGGGCGTAGGGTAGGAAAAATGTTAAGAGGAAACCAAGACTTTACCACTCAACACTGGTCAACAGCCACTGCCAAATTTGTAGACGCTGAAAAGAAATTTACGCAAGCTTCAACTATCCAACTCCCTCAGTTTGACGCTTCAAAGCAGTTAGCGAATTTCATTTCATTTGTTCTCCGTACTGTAGCTGTCCGCCTACATACCTAAGTACGTTGCAAAATCAGCCTCAGAGGTTAATGAACTTGATGACTGCTCCCGCGATCAAATTGTCATTTTTCAGAATGAAGTATGCTGCCGTTGGTGCTCGGTGATTTGTGCACCGTTTCGGACAGATGCCAGTGCCGCCTTACGGTCTTAGTTTTACTGTCCTCGGCACTTTGCGCGTTCAATCACTATACCACGCACAAGTGAAAATTGTCCACTCAAAATACGTATCACGCAAGACAAGGAATTATGAAAACCTTTCAAAAGACTTCCTTTTACATTGGAATCCTTCAACAAACACCAACACAATTTCTACCTACCGTAAATAATGCAACCAAGCGTACGTTAACTTGCTAGGATAAACCAACCTAAGCTGGGAAAACGTGACACTGACAAGAGACTGAAAACATGGGTATCCTTAAACCTTTTGGTAATTTCGATTGAATCAAGCAAAGATAAATAGAATGGGTTGGTGAAAACGAGTTTGAACAGCAGGATCCTTCAAACGATCAAGCGTTCCGACTTTATTTCGGGAGCTACTTTCCTTCGGCGTGCATTATATTAGACTCCATGTTTTGAATCGCAAGGGTACTGACCTAGATGTTCAGATCGTCATCTGACTGACCCAAACGTTTCGATAGGATTCGTGATGCCAGGGCGCAAAAAGACGTGACAATCTCAGAACGGCCCAACTACAAGCATCCGAAACAACTTGACAGAGTTCTTGCCAAAGGGATACCTGAGCGAATGGCAAACGTCAGAGATAGGGTCCATAGGGTGCTTTCATTAGATTAAGGAGTCTTACCTGATGCATCCAATTAACCACAGTGTCTACGTCATCGTAGATGGAATGGTAGGACATGTAGATGGAAGCAAGTTTTACTCCATGCTCCAGTTTGGTATATTTGGGATCGTTATGAAACATGTGAACTACGCAGGAGAGGAGATAGAGTTCTGTAAAGGCAAGCACCGAATCAAGTTATAAATCTAATCAAAGCAATTTTGGTGTTACTGCGATACACTGACTCGGTAGATCGAAGAGCGTGTTCATTATAATAATCCTCGACTCGTCATACTTCAAGAACTTGTTCGGGTACATCGTAAGAATCTCACTCCTATTAAGAATTGCAGAAGATAATATGAAAATTACGGTGGAATGACGTTGAAGCCTCGAAGACAGACTAAGACGTTCCCGAACTGGTCCAATTTAAGTAAGGTCCCGTAGGACGTATCAAACCACAGACCCCTGAAGCAGAAATAAGACCACTTTAAAGCCATAATAATACAACAATCAAATCACCTCCGGAATCACATGAAATTATGATGCGATGTTGGTACAAGGCTTTTTACATAAAACTAACCGGACTGGAAAGGAGGGCTCATAGTTAAAAGAGGCAAGCTCTTGAGGATATCCAATCTCAACCAAACGATCGCGCAGAATTTGAAAAGCAAGTTCCTCATAGTAAGGAGACTTATATTCTTGATAACAATTGCGTGATTAGGAGAAGGAGAACATACGAGCAAGAGTGTAGTCCATGTCGAATCCAAAGAACCTGATTGAATCAAGGCGAAGACTTCTGTTCACAAAGATTCTACACCAACGTAATTAGAGAAGTTAAAATAATGACCTCAGTTTAGTATCACGTTTGTAGCCCAATGTTGGCTGTTCCATTCGTCCCTCAGATTGTTTTGTCATTTCTAAAAGGAGCGTTAGAGACAGCAATGTTGATGCGGACGGACCAGGAATTCGTGTAAAATTGATGCTGACTGAAACAAAATGAGGACTATATTTCAAAAATCTTCAGTTGTGAAAACTTAGTCAACGGAAAACCAGAGAAACTGAGGAACTCCAGGCAACCCACCAGTAGAGCTTTGCGAAAATTTTCGTCTTAAGAAGTTATATTTTGACGGATTTAAGTTGGTGCGACTAAACAATATTGTGATTCGACCAAGCTTAGGTTTCGTTAAGGCAAAATTTGTGCTTACTTGGGGTTTTTTCATTCAGAGCAAAGTTCCTGTAAATCATGAGAATTCTATGTAGAAGCGAATTTTATGTCTCATAAAGTTGAGGTACTTAAGCTCACATTATTATTAATTAAGCCAAAAGCTTACCAGGAAACGCTTAAATATAAGGTGTTATTGGTTTTGTGCAAGGTGTATTTGCTTATAACATTTTTATCCACATTTGAGCACTCCAGATTGTTAAATATTAGCGACTTGGGACCTCCCTGAAGACGTGAAGACAATGATCTTGTAGAAAAAATGCGTTAGTCATGCCAAAGGGATGAACCTGATCCTTAACAAAAATGCATCAATTGTAGCATCCCAAGACTTCCTTGAAGGCAGAGAAGGCATAATGTAATACAATGTTTTTAGCGTCCCGAGGCTCCCTCGAAGGCATAAAAGGCAAAATGTTAGAGTAGAATACATATATTTGACAGACAGAAGGAAATAAGCTGCTGGCATGGCCCAAAGGCCAGCATCCGCAGCTAGGGCAGTATGGTCACCTCTGTGACCCTGACCGAAACAGGTAATTCAAACAAGCAAAGTACTGCTAGTTTCGGTTTCAGTCACTTAGGTGGCCATTTTGCTCTAGCCGTGTGAGCTGGCCTCCGGACCATGTCAACAGCATCATTTCCTTTGTGCATTGAATACGTATTCTGCCTTAGTACTAGGCCTCCTTTTGTCTTCAGGGAAGTCCTGTGGTGCTACATTGGTAGCAGCGGAAAGCAGACCCAACTTTAATGTATTTTTATCCCGATCTATACCGCCTGTGACATAATGCAGCAGCGCAAAAGAATTGAATGTGCTACGGATAAGAGAATCTCTAGCAGCCCATAACAGAAGGGCTGAGAACGACTTTCGTCCTTGGCATCTACCTTATTCCCGTTTTAGCGTCCCGAAACTTCTTTGAAGGCAAAAGAAAGCAAAATGCTATAGCAAAATGTATATATTTTATAGACAGAGAGAAATGAGTTGCTGACATGGACCCAAGGGTAATCTGCGCGGCTAAGGCAATATGCCCACCTCTGTGACCTTGATCAAAACCGGCAGGCCAAACAATAAAGTATTACACTCGTGTTCTGTAAGAAAGCTATTATCAACTGAAGCCACACTAGCCGTGTGCCACCTGGGATGGTTTCGTTTTAGAGATTTCCTTAATACACCTGCTTAAAGAGACTGGCGTACTAACGTCTCCCCACTTGCATACCGATGGCCAG